>JBAMBR010004918.1:0-63992 GCA_037044475.1 Zaprionus obscuricornis | reverse complement strand
GCAAATTTGATTAAAATGTCTGCAGATATAAAATGCAGGCAACTTCCCTCATACTAAAAGCATCGCTCAGTCGCCTTGTAGCTGCTTGTTGCTTGCTTTTAGAGGAGACAACGCAACGTTTATCGGGGAATATATCGCATCGTTAACAGACGTTTCAGTTGCAATCAAGCAGCGTAAACAAATCCCAAGTGTCGCCAATGTCGTCGCCATTCACGTCATGCAACTCAAACCCTTTTTTATTTATCATCTATCCCCCCCTTCCCATAATATCATCTTCTTCCATTTCTAGCTGCAGATGACATTTTTTGCGCATCGAATCAGCGCAATGGAGAGGAAGATGTTGAAGGCAACGAACGAGTAGGAAGTCGACGAAGCTGAAGAAGAAGAAAATGTGAACTCGAAATTGAAAAACTAGAAATGAAATACGCAGCAGTTAAAGAGGCGGAGCAGTAGTAGAAGGAGAGCGAAGGATAGAGAGAGCAGAAGTACTGGGACTTGCTCTTAACTGTTTGCAATCCAATTTCAAAGACTGGTCATAATGAGCATGAAATGTTTTCACAATTCAACTGGGGACCAATCGGTTGCTAAAGCGATCCCTTGTTGTGCCACGCCCTCTCCGCTTCCATATCTCTTATCCAATTCTGGCCCTGCCGCAGTCTAGTTGGCTCTGTTGCCATGTGAACAGCGAACTGCAGCTGCAGCTAAACAAAATGTGCCACATGGGAGCTAAAGCATGGACATTGCGCATACGTCATGTTGTAGTACAGGTTCTCAGGTTCGAACTTCTAATTGGAATTTCATGTATCGCATACGAAACATAGACTCAATTCATCATTTAACCTTTGCCCTCACCTCCTGTCATGTTGCACCTTTGCCGCTCAATTAGTTATGTTGCTGAAGCTTTTCGAGAGTCGTTTTTGCTACTCTAAAAGGTTTCTCATTTTTTTTATATATTTATTTTCTTTATTTTTGCTGTTGTTACTTAAGCAAATAATTCATTGATTATCGTGCTACACAGAGAAAGAGAGAAAGAAAAGAGTGAAAAAGGCAAAGGAGAAGAAATTGAGGACAGCGAGTACTTGAAAAGTTTTGCAGCTGCCGCTTGTCGTTCGGGTCATTATAAATGACACTCAACTAACACACACAGGCAAACAAACAAACACACACACAAAGAGAGAGACCTGCTCTAGTCAAAGAGACAGACAGACAGATAGAGGCGAGAAGAGACCCTTACCGACACTTGTGCAACACTTTCATTTATCTTATCGAACGCACTGACATCTCTCTCTCTCTCTCTCTCTTTCTCTCGCATTTGCCTGCTCTTACGACACTTGTTATACACTACATAAGGAAAAAGCTTATGCATTAGTATTAGTAAATTATTTTACTGCAAAAGCTAACATTGTCTTTGCTGATCAAAAGCAGGATCTCTATGTGTGTGTGTGCGAGTGAGACAACTAGTGTGCACACTTTGCATAAACCAATCGCAGGCAAGCAAATGTTTGTTTTTCTTATTTTGTTGTGCATGAAAAAAAAAACTTGATTAAACTTGCTAAAAGTTAACTATTTTTTTTATTATTTTTTCGATATTGATAGAATAGCTTTTCTATCAATATCGAAAAAATAATAAAAAAAATAGTTAACTTTTAGCAAGTTTAATCAAGTTTTTTTTTTCATGCACAACAAAATAAGAAAAACAAACATTTGCTTGCCTGCGATTGGTTTATGCAAAGTGTGCACACTAGTTGTCTCACTCGCACACACTCACATAGAGATCCTGCTTTTGATCAGCAAAGACAATGTTAGCTTTTGCAGTAAAATAATTTACTAATACTAATGCATAAGCTTTTTCCTTATGTAGTGTATAACAAGTGTCGTAAGAGCAGGCAAATGCGAGAGAAAGAGAGAGAGAGAGAGAGAGATGTCAGTGCGTTCGATAAGATAAATGAAAGTGTTGCACAAGTGTCGGTAAGGGTCTCTTCTCGCCTCTATCTGTCTGTCTGTCTCTTTGACTAGAGCAGGTCTCTCTCTTTGTGTGTGTGTTTGTTTGTTTGCCTGTGTGTGTTAGTTGAGTGTCATTTATAATGACCCGAACGACAAGCGGCAGCTGCAAAACTTTTCAAGTACTCGCTGTCCTCAATTTCTTCTCCTTTGCCTTTTTCACTCTTTTCTTTCTCTCTTTCTCTGTGTAGCACGATAATCAATGAATTATTTGCTTAAGTAACAACAGCAAAAATAAAGAAAATAAATATATAAAAAAAATGAGAAACCTTTTAGAGTAGCAAAAACGACTCTCGAAAAGCTTCAGCAACATAACTAATTGAGCGGCAAAGGTGCAACATGACAGGAGGTGAGGGCAAAGGTTAAATGATGAATTGAGTCTATGTTTCGTATGCGATACATGAAATTCCAATTAGAAGTTCGAACCTGAGAACCTGTAGTACAACATGACGTATGCGCAATGTCCATGCTTTAGCTCCCATGTGGCACATTTTGTTTAGCTGCAGCTGCAGTTCGCTGTTCACATGGCAACAGAGCCAACTAGACTGCGGCAGGGCCAGAATTGGATAAGAGATATGGAAGCGGAGAGGGCGTGGCACAACAAGGGATCGCTTTAGCAACCGATTGGTCCCCAGTTGAATTGTGAAAACATTTCATGCTCATTATGACCAGTCTTTGAAATTGGATTGCAAACAGTTAAGAGCAAGTCCCAGTACTTCTGCTCTCTCTATCCTTCGCTCTCCTTCTACTACTGCTCCGCCTCTTTAACTGCTGCGTATTTCATTTCTAGTTTTTCAATTTCGAGTTCACATTTTCTTCTTCTTCAGCTTCGTCGACTTCCTACTCGTTCGTTGCCTTCAACATCTTCCTCTCCATTGCGCTGATTCGATGCGCAAAAAATGTCATCTGCAGCTAGAAATGGAAGAAGATGATATTATGGGAAGGGGGGGATAGATGATAAATAAAAAAGGGTTTGAGTTGCATGACGTGAATGGCGACGACATTGGCGACACTTGGGATTTGTTTACGCTGCTTGATTGCAACTGAAACGTCTGTTAACGATGCGATATATTCCCCGATAAACGTTGCGTTGTCTCCTCTAAAAGCAAGCAACAAGCAGCTACAAGGCGACTGAGCGATGCTTTTAGTATGAGGGAAGTTGCCTGCATTTTATATCTGCAGACATTTTAATCAAATTTGCGCTAGTCGAAAGCGATAAGTGGCAATTCGATTCGATTTCACAGCGAATAGGTAAACGTGGCATGAGTGAAAATTGAATATCTCATATCAGCTGATTAGGTTTCTGTGACGACAATGCAATTAACTATGCAACGCTGGGGTGAAAGAGAGATGAAAAAGCGTGTAAAATGATACAGATTATCGATTCCACTTGAGACTTAAACGCAACATTATTTATAGCACTTATATAACACACTTTGCATATGATTCATTAAAAGTAAACTGCTGACTATCTTGATTATATATAAAATATATGCAAGCATTTGCTCTCATTAGATTTGTTCATTTTAAATGCAGAAACTAGTTGTCTCATTCACACTTTGTTCAGCATCTAATATTTAAGCCGCAGTGTGAAATTTTTGCTCTTTTAATTTAATACAAAATGTATGGAAACATCTGCTCTTGTTTGATTTGTTTACTTTCAGTACAGACACTAGTTGTCTCATTCACACTCTACTGCTCTTCATTGCATTTGTTCAGGATCACATACTATCGCGAGAGCATTTCTTACTCTCTTAATTATGCATGCAAATATTTTCTCTCATTTGATTTATTTATTTGAAGTGCAGACACTAGTTGTCTACTACTGTTTATAGCGTTTGTTCAGGATCAAATACTTACGCGATAGAATTTCTTACTCTCTTGATTTTACACAAAAAACATGAAAAAAGAAATTTTTACATTCTTACGCAAGAGAATTTCTTACTCTCTTGATTATGTACAAAATGCGTGCAAACATTTCCTCTCATTCGATTTATTTATTTGAAGTGCATATACTAGTTGTCTCACTCACACTCTTTGTACCGCTCATCGCTCTTTATAGCATTTGTTCAGGATCAAATAATTACGCAAGAGAAATTCTTACTCTCTTGAAAATGCAAACATTTGCTCTCATTCTAATTCTAGTTATCTCATTCACACTTCAAGATCAGCTGTTCTCTACGCTATTTGTTTAGTATCAAAAGCTTATACATTGCAAGTGCTAAGAATACAAATGCTCTCTTACAGCAATAATATATGCAAAAAGTTTTAGTATGAAGATTAATTCAAGTTAAGAGTCATTGATTTTAAGAGCGAGATTTAAAAGACATTAAAGTAAAATAACTTTCTAACTTTTGTTACTTAACTTCGTGGCTTAACCTTTAATTTAAAGTGATTGAAAACATGAACTATAACTTTAACGAGACCATGAACTATTTGACTACTAACAGCAAATAATAACGAACGACAAGTTCAATGAGCTGAACCAGTAGCCTGTAATCGGTCAACTTTCTATAAACTTCTCCCTTAGGTCAATCATCTAGCCAAGTTATTTCCTTTCTCCCTTTATGCTGTTTTGGTTTAAGTATGATATTTCTTTCTTTTTTTTTTTTTTTTGTTCACGCTTTACGCTTTGGCCCAGCTCCAATAACATTATCGATTGTCGTTTGTGTCAAGTCCATTCAACCAGCTGGCAAAGTGAGTCGCGCCCTTTTACACTTTGCTGACTTTAAGTGTCGATAGCTACACTCCTCTCTCTCTGTCTCTCTCACTCACTCACTCACTCACTTGCTGTGTGCTCTGTTAGACAGAATGTAATTGCATGGGCCAATGCTATAATTATGTGCTAAAAGTTGCTGCTGCTGCTGTTGGACGAAGCTAAAAAAAAAAAAATAAATAAAATTGGCTGGCAATCAAAATGCTCAACTTCAACTGCTTGTCGCATGTCAACTTAACTGTTTGTTCGCACATACAAAATAAATACACATTTGTCTTAAGGCTTGTTTTTTGGGAGGCCTCTATTGCTGTCTCACTCTATCTAACGCAGTCAATCATATGACAGTCTTAACTTTTATCGGGCAATTTCAGCACTTGATTTAAATTTACGATACGCCAAAAAAGAAAAAAGAAAGAAAATTCAACTTAACTTTACTAGGCGCAACAGCTGTAAAAGCAAACTGTTTGTCTGTATGTGTCTGTGTGTGTGTGTGTGTGTGTGTGTATTGATTACAGCACATAATTACGCATGCTGCGCAGGCGAGAAATAAAATATTACCATCGTCCTCCTCTCAACTTCAGCTTGAAGCGCTGGCTTCGTCATTTGACTTGACTTTTAGCATATTACAAGACTGATTAATCGGCTACAACTCCCCACAAGCGTAGGCGCACATACACACACACAGCGAGAAAGAAAGAGAGAAAAAGAGAAGAAAAGTTAGCAAGAGAGAGAGACAGCAATATTAGTCAGCCACATACATTTTCATCATATACCATTTCTTTTTATGCATATCCTGGCGCTCAATTCAATTTTAATAATTCAAAGCAGTAAATTTCGCATTGCCAATGAGTTTTCTCGACTGTTTTGTTACACTCTGTATGACTTGATTGACTTTATAGGGTATATTAGTTGCTAAAGAAAAGATTGCTTTAATTTATTTTAATTTTAAGAAACTATTTATTATATTTATGAATTTATTTATTAATATTAAATCATTTATTATATAATTTTTTATCATTTATTTATAAATTTAAATATTAAAAACGTGTTTCATGAATTTATTTATTAATTTTAAGAGTTATTAGCGTATCTTTTAGTTAATTATTTAAATTCAAAAAGTTATTTATTGGTTTTAAAAAATGTATTTAATTATTTAAAAATATCTGTAAATATTTAAAAAATATATGTAAATATTTATAAATTATATGTTAATATTTAAAAAATATATTTATTCATTTTTAAAAATTTTTTTAATAATTAAAAATTTTTTTTTTTGAATTAATTTATTAGTTTTGAGAATTATTAGTATTAAAATTGATGTAATTATTAAAAAAAATATATTAATTAATTTTAAAAATTTGTTTTTATAATTTTAGAATATATTAATAATTGTAAAAATGTAATTAATAATTTTAAAAATTTATTTTTGAACTTTAAAAATTTATTTAATAATTTTAAAAATGCATTTAATAATTTTAGAAATTTATTTGCATTTAGCTTCAAATGTATAATTTAATTTTTATAAATGTATTTCTTAATTTTATGAATTTATTTATTAATTTTAAAAAATTATTTATTTATTTGAAGAATTTATTTTTTTTTATTTTCTTTTATTTTTTAACATTTACTTGGACAAGACAAGCAGGCTAACAAATTAACGCATAAAACTTAAGAAACTCTCATGCCAAGCGTATTTCAACTTCGGCATTTCGCATCTAATATTGTTGTTGTTGTTGTTGTTTTTTTTATTTTTATTTTTGTTGCTGCTGCTTCCTTTTTATGTTAATTTCCTTTTTGCACACAGTTTTGTTTTGTATCCTGCACGAGCCAAGGCAAATCCTTAATGGTTAATTTATATGCGCCTCGCTTATTGAATACACAGCCTGAGGAGCAGCAAAAGCAAAAGCAACAGCAACAGCAAAAGCAGCAGCAGTAGTATGTCGAATATTTTGCTGTCTCCACAATATACTCAGTATTTAAGCCCTACGGCCAATGCGGGGGCTAACTGACAGCTGAGAAATCTGTAATTTTCATTTAGCAGTGCGCATTTTTAATTGCCTTTGCCCCCAACAAAATGTTTATTGTTGTTGTTGTTGTTTCAGTTTGTTGTTGCAGTTGTTATTTCAGCTGCTGCTGCTGTTGTTGTTGTTGTTCTTGTTTGTTTGGCCTTTTACTCGGCCAGGTGGTAATTCCGCCCACATAGAAAATCCCACGTGAGCTGCCATTTGATAATGATGCTCAAGTCTTGTGTCTCGTGTCTCGTATCTTGCCTTCTGACAGATTTTACCTCATTTTGTTGCGCTCTGTGTTATGCTGTGCTGTGGCTTTCCTTCTGCTTTAAGTTGTCAAATTGAGACGCAGTTTCACTTGAAAATGGAAAACTTTCACTGAGGTCCAGCAGCAACAAAATACAAAATGCCAACGAAGAGCAACATACAAAAACTGTCTAAAGGCAAAAGTAATTAACAAATGTGGCACAGAAAAGTGTTACGCCAAATGGCAGCTGACTGCCAACCTCCGCCTCCTCTCAAGCTTTAGCCACAAGTATCTCAGTCTCGTTCCACATTTTATATGCTATTACATAGAAGCTGGGGAAAATGACGCCCAAGCATAGCAAAAAGAGTTGCCTTGACTACACAAACATGCAATGAAATAGAGATACGAGAGAGAGAGAGAGAGAGATGAGCAGTGAGTGAGAGGTGAGAGGTGAGAGACAGCTTCTCTGAGGCCACGGGGCGTATAATTAATGTGGGCATTTATATGTCAGAGTCCTGTTGAAAGCCATGATATTCTGCCAATGCTTACGTATGCCATTATAACAGATACACACACACATAAATATGTGGTACACATGTGTTTGTAGTTACCTAGACTGTAGGCGTTTCTTCTTCCCTTTTTTTTTTTTGCAGTTCTCATTTCAATTTTGGTTTATTTAAACTTTCTCTCGCCTTGGCTTTGAGCTGTAGAAATTAACAGATTTTCATGCTTGGCAAAGCTTGAAGAGCATTGGGTGTTAAAATGCCATCCTGGTGGGGGGCTGGCAGTGAGGGATTTTTTGTAGCTTTGACTTGACTTGATTAATTACACAAAATAAATTTTTTGTGAGAATTTTATTTTAATGTTAAAAACGTAGCAATAAAAAATTCACTTCAATTTAATTTGGAGGAAAATAAAAAAAATATATAAAAATATCAAAAATACATATAAAAATATAAAAAGAATATATATGAAAATATAAAAAAATTTATAAAAATATAAAAAATTACATATAAAAATATATTTAAATAATATATATAAATATAAAAACAAATATATGTAAATATGAAAAACATATAAAAATGTAAAAAATATATACAAAGATATAAAAAAAAATATGTAAAAATAAAAATAAATATAAACAAATAAAAAATATATCTAAATAATTTTTAAAAATATAAAAATAAATATATATAAATAAAAAATATACATAAAATTATTCAAAATACATAAAAGTTTACAAAATATATATAAAAATATACAAAAATATCAAAAAAAAAATGTAAAATAAAAACAAGAAACAAAAAAAAAAAAACTATATACAAATAAAAAAAATAGGTACGAGTATAAAAAAATATTTAAAAATATAAAAAATAAGAAATAAAAATAAAAACAGAAAAAAATATAAGTACATATAAAAAATATATATAAATATATAAAAAAAAATATATATATATATATAAATAAAAAATATATATATGTATATATATAAATAAAAAAAATATGTAAAAAGAAATATAAATACAAAAATAAAAAATATATATAAAATATATATATTGTTTATATATATATTGTTAAAAAAAATATAAAATAATATATACAAATAAAAATATATATTTAAAGTTTAAAAAAAATATGAATATGTATATTCAAATAAAAAAAATATAAAAATATACAAAAAAAAATATATATATATATACAAATAAAACAAAATAAATGAAAATATAAAAAAATATACAAATAAAAAAAATATATTCAAATAAAATAATATATATAATTATAGAAAAATTATATAGAAATAAAAAATTTATAAAAAAACATACATAAATAATATAAAAAAATTAAATAATATAAATATATTGAATCAAACATTTTTTTTAATATTTGGGTAATTCATAATAAAGTTAGAAAACAAATAAATTATTTCGCATATGTTAATTTACGCAGACCCAAGCAATGATGCTACAAGATTCGACATGCGTATGGCAGCTGAGGTAGTTGGCCTTGTGGCCAAAAAGCATCATCTGTTTGCCATATAACAGTTTTTTCTTGCTTCTTTCTTCTTGCACAGTCATTTTGTAATATTTTACATTAATTTTTTATACTCGGTGCCCTATGGGAACCAAGAGTATATTGGGTTAGTGACAAGAGCAAATGTATGTAACACCCATAAGGAGGCGTGGCCGACCCCATAAAGTATATATATTCTGACTCAGGATCAACAGCCGAGTCGATTGGAGCATGTCCGTCTGTCCGTCTGTCCGTCTGTCCGTCTGTACGTCCGTATGAACACACAGATCTCGGAGACTATAAGAGATAGAGACTTCATTTTTTTTGCATAGTGTTTGTAGTGTTTGCAGGCAGATCAAGTTTATTTTGGATTTTTGCCACGCCCCCCTCCGCCTCCACAAATCGATAAAAACGATTTTAAGCAAACCCAGACAAGCTACAAAGTTGAATTTTGGCACAAAGTTAGAATATGTTTATCTGGACGTTGTGTACAAATTTGGTACAGATCGGATAATAAACATGGAAGTTATACACATTTCAAATTTCAAAAGTTGAGAGGCGTACGCTTGCTTGCTGTTCTCACCCCATAAGACGGCAACATTTACTCAGTGTTTCTCACACTTGTGAAGAGCGTGGCTCAGTGGTTAGAGGGTTGAACTCGCGTGCATGAGGTCCGCGGTTCGATTCCCGAGACGATTTTTTTTTTAAAATTTTTTTTTTAATTTTTTTTTTATATTAACTTAAAATTGGCGAGTGCGCAGCACGAGCAAAATAAATATATAATATCACTTTGGGCACCGAGTATTATATAGTCGAGCACACTCGACTATAACTTTCTTACTTGTTTTTTTGTTGCTTTTCTGCTTTTGTTTTTTTATTTTTGTTTTTGTCGTTTTTTTTTTAATACTTGATTTTATTGATTTTGTTTTACTCGTACGTCTTTTTTTTTTGTTGGCTTGAAGAACCACTAAAAAATTCGCATTGTGCCTTGGCAATTCCCTAAACCTGCCACTTGCTCAATTCGTTTCCTTTATTAATGCCAAAATTATGTGAGGCATTTACTGCAAAGTGTGCTGTGTGCGGCATAGTGGGGCCCTGGGTGGCAGAAGGTGGCAACAGAAGGAAGGAACCACATGCCACACCCACTGTAGTAGGAGAAGAAGCTGAAAAAGCAAGGAGGACATGATCCATATCGACTTCAACATCGACAGCGAAGTCGACAGGCAGCCAGCGGCTTTTTTGGTTGTGGGTTCTTTTCTTGACCTGTCAAACACACACACACACGCACACACACAGGATACACACACATATATAAAGCACACAGCCCACACACAAGTCAAGAAGCGGCGCCCCAAAGCGTTGACTATACAACATTCCCTTTGCCGCACGCGCTCAAATTGCTGGTTATGATTTCGTTTATTGATTTCATCTGCTGTTTCCCTACTATTCCTCTCTCTCTCTCTATCTCTCTCTCTATCTCTCTCTCTGCTTCTCTCTCTCTCTGTGGTTCGCACTCTCTTTGTGTGCACTGTTGCCACGCCTCTTGCTCTACTTGTGCCACACTAAAAGCGGAAGCACTTAAATTCCTGCGGTGTTTCCGTTAAGCAACAACAGCAGCAACAGTAGCAACAGCAGCAACAGTAGCAGCAACAGCAACCTACGAACATAGCAGTCTGTGTTTAAGCAGCTGCCAGGCATCGACTATGACATGCAACAGCGACATCCTGGACAGCCGGGACATCGACATCCTGCCGTCGACTTGGCTTGGCTGGCAGGCGGCAACACTAGCAGCTGCTGCTGCTGCTGGTGCTGCTGCTGTAGCTACAGCGTTGCCCCCCAAAGGCAGCCAAAAATCACAACAGCAAAGCTCGCACATTGTCACCAAAAGCAACTACGACAGTTACTACTAAAGGCTAAGAGCAACAACAGCAACAGCAGCAACAAGAAGAGTAACAACAGCAACAGATCCTTTTTTTGACCACACGCTGTGCTTCAAAAAAATTATGTGAAAAAGCAACATCAACAACAACAACAACAGCAGCAGCAGCATTAGAAGAGAAGCAGAAGAAGAAGCAGAAAAAAAAATACTGTAACCGATGAGCACGTGCTGCGATAAAGTGTCCAATGCCAATCGCATTTGCTGGCATTTGTTGCCTGTTTTTCTTCTTGTTGCTACTGTTGCTGCTGCTGCTGCTTTTGCTGCTTATGCTGTTGTTGTGGCTGCTGTTGCCTTTAACCAAAAAGGAAAGCTCAGAGCTAACTTTACTGTTTGCCAGTTTGCAGTGTTGGCAGCTGCGGTCTGTGCTAGTTTCAACTGCAAAACATTCTCATACTTTTATACTCCTACTGCTATTATACTGCTATGTTACTATACACTCTACTACTATTCTACTACTATATACTCTCTATACTCCTCTATACGCTGTAAATTGATAACTGTAACAAAAAGGTAGTTTTAATGTTTAATTATAACAGAGATAGTATAGAAAGCTGAAGTATAATCGTAATAGTAGTGAAAAAGTAGTAGAAATGTAGAAATAGTAGTAATTTTAATTAGGAAGTGCAATAAAAGTTACAGAATATTAATTAAAATATTTGGAGTAGTCAAAAATATTAGCAACATTAGCAGTTTAATTAGTAGTAGAAATAGTAGCAGAATTAGTAGCAGAATTAGTAGCAAAAATAGTAGCAAAATAGTACTAGAAATAGTTGTTGAAATAGTAGTAGAAATATTAGTAGAATTGATAGTAGAATTAGTAGTATAATTAGTATTGGAATTAGTATTAGAATCAATAGTAGAATTAGTAGCAGAGAAGTAGAAATAGTACTACAATTAGTAGTAGAATTAGTACTAAAAATAGTAGTAGTATTAATAGTAGAATAAGTAATAAAATTAGTTGTAGAATTAGTACTAGAATTTGCAATAGAATTAGCAGTTGAGTTAGTAGTAGATATTGTAATAGAAACAGTAGTAGAATTAGTATCAGATATAGTAGTAGAAATAGTAGTATAATTAGTATTATAAGTAGAATTGAAAGTAGAATTAGTAGTAAAATTTACATAATTATTAAAACTAGTAGTAAAACTAGTAGTTAAAACAATAGTAGAAATACAAGTAGAATTAGCAGTAGAATAAGTAGTAGAATTAGTAGAAAAATTAGAGGTAGAATTAGTAGTAAAATTAGAAATAGAATTAATATTAGTAGTAAAAATAGTAGTAGTAAGAGTAGTAGAAATAAAAGTAGAATTTGCAGTAGAGCTAGTAGTAGAATAAATATTTCGTCTTGGACTTGTTTGTATTAGTAGTATGATAATATTAGTCAATAATACAAATGAAATAATTAGTAGTAAAAAAAAATACTTTTAATAAATTTAGTAGTATTAGTAAAATTTTTATTTGGTAGAAATAGTAGTAGTGAGAAGTAGCAGTAGTAGTGAATAAATTAATAGTAGAAAAAGTGAAAAAAAAATAAAAAAAAAAATAGGAACAATAGTGAAAATAACAGTAGTATTAGTAGTAGATTTAATTATAGTTCTAAAAAATAAAAATTATATTTTTGGTTTATTATATAACATGTAAGAGGTAATAGAAATAGTAGTTAAAGTAGCAGCGTAATAAAAACTAGTAGAATTAGTCGTAATTCTCTAGTAATAAAAAAAGTAAAAAAAAGATAATTATTGCATAAAATGTAATAGAAATGTTAGTTATAAATTACACTGCTAATTCAATTATAGGATATCTGCAAGTCGACTATATGCTGCTGCTGCTGCTGTATTTCAACTAAAAATTTTAAAAAGTTGTTTCTTTCATTTTTGTTCGCTTGCTCGCTTGCTCTCTGTGCTGCTGCTTCTGCTGCTGCTGCTCGTATGTTTTTGAGCTTCCTTGTCGCTTGTCGTTTTTGCCTTGAAGCGTTTCAGTGTTTCTTTGGTTTCTGTTACCGTTAACATGTTTTGCTTACTAACATGCCATTCCATTGCCTTGTATACCAATGTATCGTTAGTCCCCCAACTGGGCCATGTACCTTACAAAAGGGTGTACAAGTGCGAAAGAGATAGCAAATGTTACAGAAAGTAACAAATGCCTTCACTTGGTTGATTTTTGCTGTTTGCTTTTTTGTTGTACGCGTTGGGCTTCAATTGTAAATGTATTCAGTCAGTTGGTCCTTACACACACACACACAGAGACACAGAGACACAGATACATACAAGCACAGTGACTTCGTTTCATTTCTCATTTTCATTAAATATTTTACAGCTGAACTGAACCTGAACTGTTGCGCTTCGACTTGCTTTTTTTTTTTATTTTTGTCTCTTGCTGTTTCCGTTTGTTGTCTCTGTCTTGCCCTTCTCTCTTTCTCTCTTGCTAAACGTTTTTTCACACAGTTTCTCTCTTTGACTCATTTCCGTTTCCGTTTATGCTGCTTCTTCACTGTCGCATTTTGGCCACTTTTCCCGCTGACTTCATGGCTGCAAGTCATTAAATATTTACCGCCACATTTTAATTTATTGAAAAATGAATGATGAAAAACTTGTTAACAAGCTAGCGGCATAACCTTCGCGAGTAGCGTCAAAAAAAAGAAAAAAATAATAAGGAAAAATCTGATTAAAATAGTTGCTGCAAATTAGAGCAAGAAAAAAGTTTTGGTTGTCGCGAATTTTTGCCGCAACAGCAGCTGTTTCCGGCAGCATATTTAATATTTATTTTGCAGTTTTGGCTTCTTATTCTTCTTTCTTTTTTTTTTGGTTATTTTTTTTTGTCTGTTTCTTTTACCAGCTCGATAAATTTTGTAATATCTTTTTTTTTTCACTTTTCATTTTGCAGTTTCACATTTCAAACTTTCATTTCAGATTTTATTTTTTTTCGTATACACTTCAATTGTTGCTCTTTTGCCTGTCAGCGACACACACACACGCAACACACACACACACATGCGCCTCGAGCAAAACTTTTCTATTGCCGAAAAATGAAAAGTTTTTTTTTTTTTGTATTTCTTTTGCTGTAAAAAGGCCTCGCTGCCAGCGCTAACGTTGCTGCCATCGCTATCTCTTCTTCTTTCATTTTACTTTTCAATTGAGCAATTTTTGCTTATAATGGAGAAACGAGCAGCATAAAAAAGTTGAGAGCATTTATCTCTCGTACATATAGATATCTATATATATATATAATATATTTTCTATATAGATTTTTTTTTTCTCAGTCATTTTTTTTATTTCATTTTTTCTTTTTATGCCTGCAGCTGATGCAGTCGCTTCAGAGTAAAATCCTGACCCAGTTGATGATGATGAAGATGGCGATGATGATGATTATGAATCATACTGAAAATAATGATGATGATGATAGCTACGATTGCCTGTTGGCAGCACATTCAATTTACAGTTTCTGCTGCTACTGCTGCTGCTTCTGCTGCTACTTAAGTTTGAAGTTTTATATTTTCTTTTTCAATTCTTCTTTCAACATTGTTTGCTTTTTTTTTTTTGCCATCATTGGACTTTGTCTTTGGTTTCTTTGCCATTTTGGTTGTTAGCACCGATTTTGTTGTTGATCAACTTGCAAATTGGCCTTAAAGCGATTATACTGCGTTAAGTAAATGACGATTATGTTTTATTCCATAAAAACACTTGTTCAACTTTTTGATAAACAAAACTAAGTGCAAAGACACGATACGATAGCAAAGAGACGAACACGAACATAACATTTTTGCCTGATAGAAAGTTTTCATTTTCTTCTTGCTCTTTGCTGCAGATTTTCTTCTTACAATTTCAATTTTAATTGTTCTGAGAAAATTTTTAATAGAATATTTTCAACTGTTTTTTGGCATACAGCATACAGCATAGAGCAAATAGCAGCAGCTAAAAGCATTTCATTTTCAATTCTCTTGAGAAAAATATACATAGTATAATTCAATGATTATTGGTGCCATTTGTAATTAATATGAAAAACTTTTTAAGCAGTTTCTAAAAGTTTCTCATGTTGTTTTATTTAAGTTTTTAATTGCAGAGTGAAAAGCTAATTGCTAAAATATTAAAAAAAATATATATTAAATAGCAATTAAATTATTTTAAAGCTTGAAAAGCTTTTTTTATGCATTTTTAACTTAATATTTTCTTAAATATTAAAAATCATATTAAATCGCAATTAATATATTGAAATATTTACGAAAATATTAAGAAATTGTATTTAAATTAATTTAAAATTTTTAGATCTATTTTTTTTTGCATTTTTAACTTTAAATTTCAGTTTAGTTGATGTGTAAAAAATTTAGAAATAAAAAAAGAAAACAAAATATTTCCTAAAATACTAAAAATTATATTAAAATTAAATTAAATTCAAATTTTAAATATTTATTATATTGAAATATTTACGAAAATATTAAAAAATATATTAAATTGTATATAAATTATTTTACAATTTTTAAAACTATTTTTTTATGGATTTTTAACATAATATTTAAATTTAGCTTATGGATAAACATTTTAAAAATAATAAAAAAAAACAAATATTTGCCTAAATATTAAAAATATTTTTAATTGCAAATAAATTACAAATTTTAAAAATAATAACAAATAAAATTAAATATTTGCTAAAATATTAATATTTAATTGTAAGTGAATTATTTTAAACATTTTGAAAAATTTAAATTTAGTTTTTATATAATAATTTCAAAAATAATAGAAAAATAAACGAAATATTTACTGAAATAAAAAAATATAAAAAATTAAATATAAATATTAAATTGTAATTAAATTATTTTTAAGCATTTCCAATAATAATCTGTAAACTTAATTTTTAAATTTAGTTTTTATATAAAAATTTCAAAAATTATGAAAGCAAAATAAATTTTTATGAAAATTAAAGAAGCAATGAAAAAGTCATAAAAAGAACTTGAAATGTTTTCTTTTGCTTTGGCTCATAACTGCAGATTTATCTGAAAGCTGAAGCTTAATCGAGCAATAACAACAACAAAGAAAGGAAAACTTTCAATTTAAATTGCGATGCAGATAAATTTCTAAATTTATCGAAATGTTCTGCTGCTTGCTTTCTCTCTCTCTCTCTCTCTCTTTAGCTCTTTAAAAAAAAGGTTCCTTTGAATACCGATTATCAATAGTGGACGATGGAGCCATTGGTTGTTATGTTTGTTTTCTTTGTATATTTTGTGTGTGCATTACGTATACGCAACGTGGGTCCAGTTTAAATGTTTATTCGTTTCGTTTATCGCCAAAAAATGTTTATAGGCTTCTGTTTTGTCTGCTGCTACGTCTGCTGCTGCTGCCACTGCTCCTGCTGTTGATTTTATATTTACTTTGCGCTCTTTTCATCTTCTTCTTCTTTTTATTTTTTTTTTTTGCTCACCTTTGAGCGACGTTTTCCTTTACAATTAAGGAGCACAAATTAAGCGATTTTCCGTTTTTGTTGTTGCCCCGTCAATAAGGAAGGGGCGCATCCATCTAAATCCGATTATCTACAACATTTTCATTATTTTCATTTTCATTTCCTCTTTCCTGCATTTTTTTCATTTGGTTTTCTTTTGGTCTGTTGGTTGGTTGGTTGCTTGTTTATTTTGCACTTGACCTTTTTGCCACTTTTACTTTGCTTTTGCCGTTGATTATGCCCTACATTATTTACACGCAACATTAACAATAACAACAACAACAACAAGAGCAGCAGTAACAACAATAAGAAGCAGCTGCTTCATTTGTCAGCCAGAGATTTCAAATATGCGCCATATAAGTTTTGTCGTATAAATATGCTTGCCAGTTACGTATACGACATGAATTTTTAATCAAAGCAAACGAAATGTTCTCGTTGTTGTTGTTGTTGTTGTTGTTGTTCTCGTTGCTGTTGTTGTTCACCATACACCTGTGTTACACACGTACTGTGCAGAGAAAGAGATGAAAGAGACAAGTGAAATGAAAGACAGAGTCGTCTGGTTAAGAGTAATGTAAAGCCAATGGCAGCTGGCTTATTGAATGGCGCCAGGTACGTGAAGCGTCAGATTGCCTTATATGCATACTTACGAGTATATACATATATGAATTTACGAGGGCATCTCATTAATTTTCAACTTACATGCGGCTTTAAGCTCTGAAAAACTGTTGGCAAATGGCACAGATAAAAACGTTAAGATTTTATATTAAAATAAAATTTAAAAAAAAAAAAAATAAATTAAATGAAAATAAAGAAAATAAAATAATTTTTGTTTATAAATAAATATAAATAAATATAACTAAATATAAATAAATATAAATAAATATAAATAAATATAAATAAATATAAATAAATATAAATAAATATAAATAAATATAAATAAATATAAATAAATATAAATAAATATAAATAAATATAAATAAATATAAATAAATATAAATAAATATAAATAAATATAAATAAATATAAATAAATGTAAATAAATATAAATAAATATAAATAAAAATAAAATATATAGTTCAAATATTTTAAAATATTATTATTTATTTAAAAATTCATCGTTTTTGTTTTGTAAATATTTTTACGTAAAAGAAGCATTAAAATAATATTGGAGTAAATATTTTCTCTAATTTTATTTTATTTTATTTAAGAAATTAAATATTTCTAATATTATTTACGATAATTATTATTAATAATTCATTATATTGTTGTCTAACATATTAATTCAAAATTCTTAAAAATAGATTTCACTATTTACATTAATATAAAAATTATGAATATATTTTTTAATATTCATATAATATTTTAATTTACTTTTGCTTTATACATTTATACATATATTAAAACAATAATATTTAAAATGAATTTTCTGAAATTTTATTATTTTTATTTTTATTTAAATTTTTAATTATTAATATTCTGAGCTATTTTTTTTAAATATTTTTTACGGTTTTACTTAAATTAAAAATAATAATGCATTAAATAATTTTCTAACATTTTTTTTTAAATTTTATATTATTATTTTATATATTTAATAAATTTCCATTCTAATTTTGTTTTCAAATTTCATTATATATAACGGTTTCCCTTTCATTTATCTATTTCAATCTACAAATTGCACAAGTAAAAGTGTCATAAAAATATTATTAAAATTCACAAAATTATCTATGCTGAGCGCATAAGCTGCACTAATAATATATATTCCGCTATGAATCAACAATTCACTAACTTTTATTGCTTATTGCAATTTCACAGACGACCCTCGCTATGTATACCACATATAGTATTAGTATACTCGCATATTAATGTAGTTGTATATCATTGCGTCTATCTGTCAGTCTCTGAGTCTGTCTGATGCTGTTTGTATCTCATTCTCATTGGTATGCACTGCACGCCAGCGTAAAACGCCTCCAACTTCTCATACTCTCTCTATCTCTCTCTCTCTTCTACTTTCTCCCTACACATTCTTTAGCTATTCTCCACGCTCATCTGCAGCTGTCTGTCTAACTGTAAAGAACTAACAACCCTTACCTTCAAATGCTGCTCTAAGGACTGGGATTCTTTTTTTTTTCTTACTGTTGCTGCTGCTGTTGCTCTCCTGGGTTTGTCTTTTGTCGCGAAATTGAAAAAAATTGTCTTTCGAGTCGGCATTTTGTCAACGCAAATTGGCAGCTTGGCTTAAAAGAAGTGCTGTGGGGACAGTAGCAGCCACAACAGCAACAGCAACAGTAGCAGCAACTGCAACAACACCAAGAACAACAATAAGAAGAAAACAAAATAAAGAGAATTGGTATTCGAAATTGAGTGATGCTAGCACACTGTGGGGAGTAATTAGGGAGCGCAGGCAGCGAAAAGACCGCAAGGAGCTCTTTATATTGCAATAATGCAAATATAAATTACGCTTTCAATACGCGTTGAAAATATACTGGAAATTTATTACAAAACCTTAACCTTGGCATTATGTGGCCACAATAATAGCAAGCAAAGCAAACGAAAAAGTTGGTAGAAGTTGCTGCTGATGGCGTAGCAGCAGCAAGATGTGGAGAATGTAGCATTGAATGTTAGTGATGATGGTAGCAGAAACATGCAGCAGCGAAATACCAGCTAAAGCGGCAATAAACGCCAACAATTTGGCACTTAAGTTAACGCCAAAAAGGTGGCCAAAAAAAAAAAAACAACAAAAGCAACGTAGAACAACAGCAACAGCTGAAAGAAAGAAAAGAAAAGAAAAAAAGTAAACAAGAAAAAAATTTATGTGCATTTTTATTAAATGTTCATTGGGCAACTACGCCGCAGACGCCACCCTGCAGACCCCCCCCCCCCCCCAAAAAAAAAAAAAAACAAAATTCGGCTTTACTTTCATCTGCAACTCCATCTTATTATTTTTTTGGCGTTCCTTCGCTTTTTTTCATTTCCGTTTTTCTTTAGCTTCTTTCGCTGCTTAAATGCTAACGCCATAAACATTCTCACATTTCACTTGCATTCTTTTCTTTGCTCTCTCCTTCTCTTCTCTCTCACATCACTCTGTGTCTCTTTCATCTGTTCTCCATACTTTTTGGCATACAGCAAGACTTGAATCGCATCACAGAGCGCAACGCAACGCGCTCACTTTTTTTTCCACTCTGTGACCTTCACAGCGATGCGAAGGCAACAGTTTTTGTTTAGTTTGAGCATGGGACGGCAAATTGAAGCGGATCATGCTCCAAAATAGCCCTTTCATTCGCCTGATTAGGCACACAAACACATACAGAGACATACACACACTCACTGTCACAAAAACACACACACACACACACACACACACACGTGTAGTCTAACAAATCGACATTGCCAACAAGTTGCTGAAATTGAAAATAAATGAAAATTTTTATCTATGCGTAAACTCGACGCGCAGTTATCCCTGAATTTATTTTTATGTTCTTCTATTTTTTTATTCTATTTTTTTTTATACATATTTGTATTTATTTGTCAAGTTTATTTTATTGTTTTTCAATCTCTGTTTATGTTTATTTTTCTATATTTAAATTTATATATTTTTTGAGCATTTTTTCATTCTTCTTGTTAATTTATCTTTAATTTATCGTTTTCTATTTCTCTCTGACTCTTCTATTCTTTTTCAATGTTTTTCAATGAAAATTTGTTCAGCTTTTAGTATTCTTTCTATCTCTTTCTCTCTCATTCTTATTTTTATATTTCTGTCTCTCTATATCTGTCCATCACGCTCTTTCTAACTCTCTCTCGATATCTTTCATTCTCTCAACTTTTCTTCATCTCTACCTCCCACTCTTCCTCTCATTCTCAATTTACCTCTGTCTTCCGGTATCATTTTCTCTCTCTCTCTGCCTTTCTGTCTCACTTTCTCTCTATCTTTATCTCTCCTTTTCTCTCTATCTTTCTCTCTCTCATTCTCTCTATCTTTTTCTCTCTTCCTTTCTCTCTTCCTTTCTCTTTATCTCTCTGTTTCTCTCTCTCTCTCTTTTTCCCTGCCTCTTTCTCTCTCTCTCTCTGCTTCCCACTCTTCTCTCTTTCTCTTTCTCTCTCTGTTTCCCATCCTTCTCTCTTTTTCTCTCCTATCCACTTCACTCTCTTTCTCGCTGTCTCTCTCTTTCCCTTACTATTTTTCCGTCTCTCTTTATCTCTCTCTTTCCAGACTCAGATATACCTTTGTCCAATTCTCATAAACTTACTCCCTCACTCACTCTCTCGCCCTTTCTCTATACCTCTCTCTCTCTTATCTCCACTTTTCTTCATTGCTATTTCTCATTCTCTTTGTGTCTCTCGTTCTCGCTGTCTCTATCTAATTCAATTTCTTTCTCTATCTCTCCTTTTCTCTCCCTCTTTACATTTATCTCTCTTATGCTCATTTATAATTTAACTCTATCTCTCTTTCTCTTACTCTCTCTCTCTCTCTCTGTCTCTCTTCTCACATATTCTCACATAACTCACATTTTTTCCACTTTGCATAATTCAATTCCAAGCTATCCCACAGCATAATATATACCCTTTAAAATCAATCTCTGCTTCTAGCATAGAAAGAAATAGAGATAGAGAGAGAGAGTGAGAGTAGCAGCAGCAGGCAAAAAAAAAAACACGCATACGCCTCGTGTTGCTCGTGCTGGCAATCAAATGAAATAAAAGTGAGCCAAATAGCTTAGGACATTGCTTTGATGCAAGCATCTCGCACATTGTGTCGTTAGATAGGAAATACACACACACACACACACGCACATTCATATATATATGTATATATATATATATATATATATGGTATATATGTATAGGTATCTGGCAGATAGAGAGTGCTGCACAGTGCTTTTAAAGTGCAGTGAAGCGTAACGAGCGCAACGACCGAGCAACTTAGCCAAGTTACTTTGTCTATTCTATTGACGCTTTTATTCAACGTGAATTCTGCGATGCGCAGTTTTACTTTTATTTTTGTTCGCTGCTGTTGCTGTTGCTGTTCCTGCTATTGTTGTTGTTGCTATTGTTGTTTTGTGATTTTGTTATTTTTATTGCAGTTTATAACTTTATGACTGAGCGTGTCATAAATTCGTTTATAGCGAATGAACTTAATACTTCCCCCCCCACTGTCTGTCTGTCTGTCTGTCTATCTCCCAGCACAGTGTCTTTCTATTCCATGTATTACTTTTGTTAATTAAACACACGACTGGCTACTGTTTATGCTGGACAGTGGCTACTGTACGGTGAATATCATTATTGTGTGGCACGTCAAGATAACAAATAAAATTGTTGCCGAGTTAACTTGCCCAACAAAATCGTGCGGAAATTCACGCTCAAAAAAAAAGCAACATCGAGTGAAAACGCGTTAGAGTAAGGCATAAAGAGATCCCAGAACTGCCACGCACATAGATAGTTACCCAACACTGTATCTATGTGTGTGAGAGAGAGAGAGATAGTGTAGTTAGCTATGGGACGACTGGCACTGGGTCGAAACTGTCGGGACGACTAGCACCATGCTACCTGTGGCATACATAAAGTAAAGTCTGCATAATTATTTCATGCGCGCTGTTTGCTCTGGGATTGGGAATAACTGTACGCATACCATTGGGTCAATATATGTATGCGTCTGTGTGTGTGTGTGTGTGTGTGTGTCTGTGCGCCCAAAGTAAGGTATGCAAAGTGGACTGGGACATTGTCCCATTCAACTATATATGCACATAAATCTAACAACACACACACACACACACATACATATACATGTACGAGTGTGTGCGGCAGAGGCGTCAAAAATGTTGCAAAAACGTAAAAGCTAAAAGTTAAAGTTATAGACATTTTATAGCTGCAAATGTAAATGTATTAATTGTGCTATAAAAATGGCACACTTAGCCTAAGCCTAAGCCTAAGCCACACAGCATAACTAGAATTAAAGCAACAAATTTTTTTGCTATATGTTATATGTATATAATATGAAAAAGGATTAACACAACTTTTGCTATATAAACTAATGACTTAAGCCACAAGAGAGCAGCGAAAATAGTTGCTTAAATATTAACTAAAGAAGGGAATTAAAGAAATGAGATATACATAAAAGTTAGAGGAGATACAGAAGATGTAGAGGATATAGATGTTCAGAAATATATAGAAGATATTGGAGGTATAAGAGATATGGAAGATATATATTGCAAATATAAAGAATATATAGAATACTTAGAATATATGGAATATATGGAATATATAGAAAAGATAGAATACAAGGCAACATTACAAAGCAACATTACAACAACAACAACAACAACAGGAACAGCAGCAAAAATAAGAAAGTTATAGTCGAGTGTGCTCGACTATATAATACTCGGTGCCCAAAGTTATATTATTTATTTATTTTGCTCGTGCTGCGCACTCACCAATTTTAAGTTAATTTAAAAAAAATTAAAAAAAAAAAATTTAAAAAAAAAATCGTCTCGGGAATCGAACCGCGGACCTCATGCACGCGAGTTCAACCCTCTAACCACTGATCCACGCTCTTCACAAGCGTGAGAAACACTGAGTAAATGTTGCCGTCTTATGGGGTGGGAACAGCAAGCAATGTGTACGCTATAGAGACGCCTCTCAACTTTTGAAATTTGAAATGTGTATAACTTCCATGTTTATTATCCGATCTGTACCAAATTTGTACACAACGTCCAGATAAACATATTCTAACTTTGTACCAAAAATCAGTGGGTTTGCTTAAAATCGTTTTTATCGATTTGTGGAGGCGGAGGGAGGCGTGGCAAAAATCCAAAATAAACTTGATCTGCCTGCAAACACTACAAACACTTTGCAAAAATGAAGTCTCTAGCTCTTATAGTCTCCGAGATCTGTGTGTTCATACAGACGTACAGACGGACATGCTCCAATCGACTCGGCTATTGATCCTGAGTCAGAATATATATACTTTATGGGGTCGGCCTCCTTATGGGTGTTACATACATTTGCTCTTGTCACTAACCCAATATACTCTTGGTACCCATAGGGCACCGAGTATAAAAAACATCAGCTTGGCAATAATAACAACAACTTAGTGCAATCGATGGCCTGTTTCTGCTGTTCCTTTGATAGCCTGAATTTCAGCCACAGTCACAGCCACAACCATTGCCATTGCCTCAGTCCGAGTCTCTGCCTCAGCATCAGCATCAGCCTGAGTATCTGCCTTTCCCTCTGCCTCTGCCTCTGCCTCAGCCTCACTTCCATCGAACAATTGTTTCAGTGGCTGTGGTGGTATAAGTAATGGATCCAGTTTGACTTTTCCAGCCAATATCGGCATATAGTCGTCGTTGGTCCAATATCTAAACGTTCATCATCACTGTAGTTCGCAGTGGGATCCTATTGGAATGCCAAACGATTGTATGATGCCAATGATCTTCGTGTGCTCACGCGTTGTCTCAATCGGCCATTTTCTCTTATTGTATTTTGTCTTTCTTCGCTTAAGTTCTGTGAATACACTTGTTGCTGGCTTGCATGTCTTGTGCGGCGACCGATGTTCGCACGTCGTACTTTAGGCATTTTCGACTATGGACAGTGTGGTGAATTTAACCTCAAATGGACGATGCACATAATTTACACAGTTCAACTTACATCACTTTAAAGACAAATGCCTGCTGTTGGAATTGGATGAAAATTTGCACAATACACGTGATTGATTTAACGGGTTCCAATTACGCATAACTTATTTTTTTTACTTTTTTTTCACAGTGATCACAATACCAGTTTGTCACATGAAATTAACTAAGCATAAAAAGCATAAGCATATAATACACAAAAAATGATTTTTCCCGCTTTCCTGTTGAAATAAAAAATGATTTTCCCGCTTTCCTGTTGAAATTTTTCCTGATCTTTGTTTGCTATAAACCTTGCGGAGCCCGAGACCTATCCAACGAATGCAAAACCGTGGAAATCGAATCGTGCGGTCTGGAGTTATAGCGTCAGGAATAAAAACCCGACTTATTTTTATATAGTAATAAAAAAAAATAATAATATATAGAATATATATAGAATATATAGAATACTTAGAGTATATAGGAGATATAGGGGAAACTCAAGATATTTTTAATATTAGAAATATAGAAGAAATAAAAGATATTGAAAATATAGAAAAAATGGAAAATATAAGAAGTCTTAGAGATATAAGAGAAATCAATAATATTGAAAATTTGAAAAATACAGAAGACATTGAAAATATAGAAGACATTTAAGATTTAAAAGCTACAGAAGATTTATAAAATCTATGGGATGTACAACTAATATAAAGATATATAAGATACATATATGTAAAATCCGTAATATATATAAAATACTAAGATTTATATGTACTATGAAAACTACCTCAGCGAACACCTCTAATAGACGGACAAGCCTCTAGGACAATCTCGTTTGCTTCTATTGAGCGGACAGTCCTCTTGTGGAAACGAAAGTTTGTATGATGTTGGATGACCGCTCAAGAGAGGTTTTGCTTTATTAGTCTTTATACAGTTTATACAGTTATTTTGCTAGCCATTTACAGGGTATCTACTAAGTAAAACTTTATTATTTATTTAGCTTTATTAATATAGGTATAATATATATTTTACATGTTTTAGTTCTGGCATCAATTATGCAATACAAATATATCTTCTTTCCTTCTTTAGCTATTTACAGGGTATCTGCTTAGTCTATCAAATTTTTTTTTGATTTTTTGTTTATTATTTTTTGTCGCTTTCTGCTTACGCATAGTTTTTCTTAGCTTATCCCAAAACCACAATAATCCCTCAATTTACCCAAACATTTCCCTAAGCCACTGTTCACACTCTCCACTCCGACACACACACAAACACACACACACACAGATACAGATACAAGAAGTCAGCGTTTGTTTTATGGGTCGCTTGAGTGTCGGAATTGATGATTCAAACGTTACCAAAAAAAAATAAAAACACAGAAAATGAAATGAAATAAAATAAAAGTATTTGTATGTGACTTTAAGTGAAACTATTTTTTAACAATTTAAATTTTCCACTCATTGTCCAGACACACACACACACACACAATCATATATTATGCCAATGTCGAAGTTATATATATTTTTTTGCAATTTTCGCATTTCCATTTCCATATTTCAGATTCAGCTACCATTTTATTTCATTTCATTTCTGACTGTAACTCACAATTCAGGCTATCAAATCCGTAATCAAATGAAATATGGCACAAAATATATGAGAATAATAACAAACGAAGCAGAAGTAGAAGAAGTAGCAGCAGCACCAGCAGCAGTAGCAGTAGCAGTAGCAGTGGCAGCAAACAGAAGCAGAGGTAAAAAAAAGAAGCAAATGAAGAAATACGTAAATAAAAGCAAATATGCTGCAAATACATAATTCCACTGAAATCTGAAATGTTCTCTGTATTTGCATAATTTTTGCCGACATACGGACACGTGTCGTATTTTCTCTCTCTCTCTCGGCCTTTTTCCCCTCACTATACGCTTCAGAGCCGCCCACTTTCAGTTGGATGCTGCGTCCAGGTCGTTTACTGTGGTCCAATAGCATATAAAATTAATGTGAGAACTATGATTGACTATAAAATACCCGAGAGCGAATAACAGAGCAAAATCTGTCAACTTAACAGCTAATAAAAAACAATAAATTATGTAAATACTTCTTCACATTTACATAGAAGAACATGCATACCCCAATTGTGCCATTGGTTCCGGGTATTAAAACATAGCAAACATAAAAACAAATTTAAAATTTGCTTGCGCATTACTTTTCATAGTGCGTATAAATGTATGTATATATATATATATATTGCATATAAACAAAAAACTTGAACTGTACATAAGTTTTACGACTTTGGTCATAAATTTGTAGCACTCGTAATTTAATATTTTTCAAGCACAAAACTAAACTAAAAGAAAATAACTTACAAGAGAAGAAAACATTCAACAAGATTATTTCCTCTACTTGATTTTGTTTTCCTTTTGTTCATGTTCAAAATGCACTCATTCGTTAAGCTGCGAACAGCAAATGAGAATGAGCGAGATGGCAAGCATGAATTTGCACTGCTTATGTTGTCTGGCTGGCTGCTGATGCTGCTACTGTTGTTGTTGCGGTTTCGTTTCGTGGATTGTTCCTCGTTAATTTCCGCTATTTGTTGTTGTTGGCATCGATAAATGTGCGCTGTCATTATGTTGAGTTGCGTTGCGTATGTAAGTGCAAGCGAGATAGCACTATTGTGTGCATGAAAATAAATTGCAAGCGCTTAGCGCGGCAAGTGTAAAAGAGAAGAGAGACTGTTGTCGTTAGGTTTTCGTTATAGCAACAACACTGCGATCATTACATGCATAGCTTGTCAAACGCAAATGAGAGAGTGTGAGAGTGAGTAAGCAAAAGCTCGCTAACGCCGACTGCAGCATTAAACTCTCTTGAAATTTTTGGTAATGTTAAAACGCAATTAATAAAAACACAAAATAAATTGTATTAGCTTTTGTTTAATTTAACAGCGATTAAAAAAATTAATTATTCAGCTTGTTTATTAATAATTTTTTTATTTATTAAAAGTAATAAAAACAATAAATAAATAAAACTCTGTTATATGCAATTCACATTCAATTCATTTTATTCACTCTCGCTCCCTCACTCTTGACTACGCGAGTCGCGACTGCAGCTTCAAATTTTGGCAATGTTAAAACACAATGCATAACATAAATGTTAAAATAATATAACATAAATGTTTTATTAACATAAATAACATAACATGTTTTTTGTTGTTATTAAGCAGCAATTATTTAAATTAAATAAATTATATTAAATAATAATCAATTCACTTTCAATAAAATTTTACTTTAAAAATTGCAACTCTTTGTATTTAAAAAAAAAACCAAAAACAAAAATCGTAGCGTATTTTTAAAGCTTTTGCAACCTTCAACGAAAATTTTGTTTATTTTCCTTTTTCTTTTTGATTACATAATAAATAAGAATGTGCGCATTTGCATAAGTTGCTGTTATTTTTGTTGCTGTTGTTGTTGTTGTTATTTCAGCTGTTGCTGCTGTTGTAGCTGTTGTTGTTGTGTATTTTGTTGTTGCGTTGTGCTTTTGACAGCAGCACAGGGAAATGCAAATCGCAGCGGCATCATTGAAGGACGACGATGGGTCCTGGCTTAAAAGCTTTGCAGCTTCAAGCGCTGCACTCACCAAATTGTCGACTGCAACTGTGCAACAACAGATGCGGCAGCCAAATGCTGCTGCCAACAATAAGCGAACAACAAAAGCGGCAAGCAGCAGCAGCAGCAGCAGCATCAACAACAGCAGCAGTAGCAGACGAAGAGCGAATTGTGCAGAGCGAAAAGGATAAAGGCAAACAAGGACACACGGCAACAGTTTGTTTGTCAAAGTGTTGAAAAGCGCGCTACATACGCCTCAGGGAGCCCCCAAAAAAAAAATGAGCGAGAGCAAGATTCGAGTGTGAATGGAAGAGAGAGAGAGGCAGCAAAGGCAGACAGTGGCACAGACAGGCAGGCATAGGCATGTTTGCATAGCAGATGAGCAACAGTCGCGCGTTTGCTTTAGTGGGCGTGGCAGTTTAAATATTTAGGCAGCACTTACACAGTACAAGAGCAACACAACGCACAACAACAACAACAATACACAACAACAATATAAACAACAACAGGAAGATGACGAAGAAGAAGCAGACGTAGACGTAGGCATTAAGCGAAGCCAATGAAATTAACTGAAAAGGATCAAATTCATTGTCGAGAAGGACACATCGAACTGAGCCTGGGCTAATTCAAGGCAATATTTTGAGGCTTTTGTGGGTCCTAAGAGAGAGAGACAGAGACAGAGAGTAAGAGAAAGAGGGGTGAAGAGTAAGCAAAACGCTTGTCACTGCCACAACATGAGCAACAGCAGCAGCAGCTACTTACATATAAGGGCTGTATGAGTGAAAGCAAGCGAGAGAGAGAAATGCAGAGGCAGAAGCAAAGGCAAGGCAGAGATGCGTAGGGCCCCATGCTGTCTGTGGCAGGCAAAGCTACAGCCCGGACCCGGGTGCTCATGCGGAAACGGAAGTGACAGTGTATGAAAAAGATGGACGGCAACTCACACACAGCAAGCACTCATACACACACACATACAGAGAGAGAGAGAGAGACACAGACAGAGACTGGCATATGTATGCTGAGCACATGAATATATGAAACGCACTTGGTAAATCGTAACAATTTTTATCGTTATCGTTATCGTTCTCGCTGCCAACGAACTGACAAAACCATATGCATAAATATCTAAATAAACATATATGCAGAAATATATAAATATACATATATATATACAGCAGAGTGTGTGCATGTATATTTCTTCCTCTCTCAGTCTCACTCCCACGGTGTGTGTTGTTCTTGTGGCCTGCAAGTTAGGCAGCGCTATTTGCCTAGCAGCTGTCAAGGCACTCTTACTCTACACTTAACAAAAAACTTTATGAAGCTATTATTAATATGATGTGCAGCTAATAACGTTAGTGATAACACAAGTTCATTATAATAGTATTTTATTTAAGTTTATTTATTTATTGATTTTTGCTTTATTTATATAATTTTTTTAAATTAATATTATTTATTATATATTTATGTTTTTTATTTAATTTTTTAATTATTTATTTATTTATTGATTTTGTATTTATTTATTTTTTATCTATTTATTTAATTTTTTTCATTATTTATTTAATTGTTTAATTAATTATTTACTTATGTCTTTGTTTTTATTTATTTATTTTTTTATTATTATTCATTATTTATTTAATTTTTTTTTTATTTATTTTTTATAATTTATTAAATTTTGTTATTTATAATTTTTTTTTTTTTTAATTTTTATGTATTTAATTATTTATTTTTATTTTTAATTTATTTATTTATGTATTTAATTATTAATTTATCTAAGTGTATTTCTTAAAAAAAATAATTTAAAATAAATAAATAAATCATAAAAGGAAATAAAATAATAAAAATAAACTTAAGATGTAAAAACAAAAAAAAGTTTATAAAGATTAAATTAATATTGATTGTATATAGTTATATTTATTTTTTATAGTTATAATATTTTTTTTATATTTTTTTGTCATGTAAAGCAAGAAAAATAATGCCAAGTGTGTTTAAAATTTTTACTAAAATTATGCAAATTTTTTTCAATTCGCCAAAAGGCAAGTGTATACAAAAGTCGCTATAAAGTGTCCAAATTGTCAATTGACATTTGTTTAGCTGCGCATTGCTACAGCTGCTGATTGTGGTTTATGTCTTGTTTAGTCGTAGCTGCAAAATCTTTGAGTGCTGATTTATATTGCGGTAGAGCGCCAACATAATCTGACATTGACTTTGTCTACACTACACACTCTATCTATATATCTATCCATCTATCTATGTATCCATGTATCTAACTGTCTAACTAAGAATCTATTTGCACATTTATCTTTTGTTTGGTAGCACAGGTCAAGGCTTCATTAGCTGAGCAAAACCTTGAGCATGAAACTAAAGCTACTACAACTACAACTACAACTACTAGATACTGTTAAGTAGCAGCTACTAAATTCTGGCATCCCTTTTGTGGCATCTGCTGCTTATGCTATTATTTATATTGTATTAAGCACTTTAGTTCATCCTAATGTTCCTGTTTCTGCTTTCCAGCTTTCTATGCCAACGCAATATACAATGTATAAGTCAAAGATATGCCAGAGTGAGACAGATATAAAGACAGAGATAGCAAAACATGTTGCGGTTTAGGTAGCACAAAACTGAAGCTAACCATAGTCAAACCGTGGCAAGTAACGGCAACAGGAAAACCAAAGCAACAAGGACAATGCTATGGCCAAAAAAAAAAAAAAATAGAAAAAAAGAAAGACATTGAAACAAAGCTCGCTTGCAACGCTTTGCCGCGCACAAGCCACATTTTGCAACGCTTTTAACCAAAAGCCCGAGCCAGCAGAAAAGTGCACGTAAAACTGCAAATTGCCACTAATAGAGTGCAAACAGCTTTAAATTTTGCTAAAGCTACAGTTAGCTCGTAAAAATTGCTAGAAAAAATAGAAAGAACATTTCTGCAACTTAAACTAACGTAAATAAACTTAAACTAACTAGATCATCTTAAAAAATATATAAAAAAAAAATAAATACAAAAAAATAATAATTAAATAATTTCTATAAAATAAATAAATAAAATAAAATAAATAAAAAATGTATACAAAAATTATGAATAATAATATTTTCATAAAATAAATTAATATAAATATGAAAAATTTACAAAAATTATAATTAATGTAATATACAAAAATTATGAATATTATTAATAATATCAATAAAAAAATAAAATTAATTTAATAATTTCTATTAAATTTAATAAATAAATAAAATCAAATAAAAAAATAGCAAACAAAATTTAATAAAATAAAAAAATTGTAATTAATAATTAAATAATAATTTCTATAAAATTAAATATGTAATATATAAAAGAAATACACTAGAATTAAATATTAAATATTAAAGTACACAAAAACTTTAAACAATAATTATTTCTATTAAAATAAATAAAGAAAATTAAATAAATGCACTAGAGAAATTTCAAAAATTTGCAAAAATAATACATTATAATAATTTCATAATTTATATTATTTAAATACATATGTTTTATTTTTCGATTTTTTAATTATTTATTATTAATTATTATTTCGATAATTAATTATATTTTATAATTATCCAAAATAAAATTAACTATTATTTACCTACAGAAATATATTTCAATCAATTTTTAGTGTATATTTTATATTGTATATTTTTTTTTATTATCTATATTTATTTATACATATATCTTACAAAAATTTCTAAATTTGTTTTAACAACAAATTTTCTCTAACACAAAAATTCTTATGAAATTTTTGTCAAAAATATAAATTTAACTTGCGGCATTCGCTAGCTAGAATATCAAGATATTTCAACAATTTGCTCTTTCAAGTGTGACAAACCAGTTGAGCAAAGCCAACAGCTCGAAATTTATCAAGGTAAAGCTAGCTAGCTAAATACCTGTCAAATGGCAGTCCCGTAATGGGTTACTCTCTGGCCAAGCATCAAATACTTTTCTTCTACTTCTTCTTTTTTTTTGGGGATACTGCGAATAAATCTACATTGTGTATGTATGTGAGGGAGGGAGAGAGACAGATTGCCAAAAGGCAAAACTGCTGATACATTGGCCAAGGAATTCGTATTAAAATGTCTATGTAAGACGAGGCTAAGAAATATTTGGTTTGCCAAAAAACTATTTGGCAGGCGAGCGAAAAGGAAAGCATGAGTGTGAGGCAGAAAGAGAGAGAGAGAGAGAGACAGGGCAGCAGTAGTTGGAAGATTCTACTTTTCTACTTAGTGCGCGCAGCTGCCATAGTTTTCATGAAAAGCCACAATAAAGCAAAGGCATTTGCCCTTTAACAGGTCTCTGTGTGTGTGTGTGCGAGCATGTGTATGAGTTTTTGGGTTAGCGAAACAATTTTCGAAGAATTTTCCAGCTGAGCGCGAGTGCGTGTTGAGTGCCAAAAATTGTGCAGAAAACTAAAGTGCGAAATTGAATTGAATTTAACCGCAAAAGCCACAAAACTAATTGCGCTAAACGTGCGAAACGTGCGACAAAATTGACAAAAAAAAAGAACGCAACAAGTTTTCTTCTACTCTTGCTCTTCTTCATCTTCATCTTCTTCTACTTCTTGAGATAAGGATCTGTCGTGGCAGTAGACTTCCTGTCGGATGTTATTAAATTTGACAAAACGCTGTCAAAAATTCCTGTTTCATTGCTGTTTTGCCAGTAGCAAACCTGTCTACTTGCATCATGCCACTCATTCGCAGTCGCAACTCACGCCTTCGTATAGAGTTCATCATTTAACCGTCAGGTCAGTCAATTAGTCAAGTGACAAAAATGGAGACAACGCGGCGTATGCGTAACGAGCGTAACGAAACATCTTTAAGGCATCATCATCATAAGTTGCGCTCTACTCTAATGTGCTTTGCTCTATGGTGAGTTTTTAATCATTTCAGGCAGGCAACGACTGTTTCCCCTCATTCATTTCGTATACGAAAATATTTCCCCTTTGAAGGTTAAAGTTCAGTTTCGTATCCTTGTTAACGCTTTCACCTGATTCGTGGCAGCTCTCGAATTGGGCGAAAGGAAAAGACAAAAAAAAACTCTATCCAGAGACTTGTTGTGCGACAGTTTTGTGAGTTTTGTTTTCATTTACTATCTGGGACTCGGCTCTGGCTGTAACAGGGACAATACGATAAAAGAGCAAAGTCTTGGCATAGCATGCTCTTAAATGTTAATAGACGCAGCTTTTGTTATGTTAAAATGCTTTGAAAGCATACAAATATTTTTGTTATACGTAGCTTTTAAGCTTTATTGTAAAAGCTCTTAGCATAAGTTTACAATAGTAAAGCTTAGATAATGGTTATAAACTCTGGATTCATAAATGAAAAGCCAATGAAATCATTTTGATCTAAATTCATCATGAAAAGCTTATCCGTTGGTGTTAAATCCGTTTTCTCTTTAGTGAAGACTTCATCAAAGTTGCTAATGTCCTTGCGATGTTTCTGTAAGTCCAAAAAACATAGAAACATGTTATAACTCTAATCAAAAACTTTTAATTTTGTAGTCTTACAATTCTGGGCACTATTGGCGGTTCCATTTCGGATGCCTCGGCTTTATCCCAATCGATGTGACGGAAGAATGGATGTGTTGTAATCTCCTGTCGTGCATAGCGTCCAGCACCCAAACGATTGTTGGGCTTTTTAGCTAGAAACTGTAGAAGGGAAATGCCATAAACTGAAGCTAATTACGCTGCTACCTTGTTTACTTACGCTAGTAATAATATCCATTGCGTCCGGCGAGAAATGTTTGGGGAAAACAGCTTTCTTTTCCTTGATATTACGAAACACGCCATTATCATCATCAGCTTCGAATGGTGCCTGTCCAGCCATAAGCTCATAGAGTAGGACACCATAGGACCACCAGTCAGCAGTAATTGAGTAAGGATCATAGCTAACAATCTGTAATACAGAGAATTTTATTTGAAATTCTTGGATAATGTGAAAGGAGACTCATCCAAAATTCACCTCGGGTGCCATATAATTGGGCGTGCCACAGAAGGTTCTAGTTGTCTGACGTTCGGTGACGCCTTCTTTGCTTAGACCAAAGTCCACTAGGCGCACATGTCCTTCGGCATCTAGTAATATATTGTCCAGCTTAAGATCACGATAGATTATATCGTGTTCATGCAGAAAGAACAAAGCAATTGCAATTTCCACAGCATAGAAACTACAGGAAAATAGAGAAGATAATAGTTGACTTATGTCCAAGACATCTAGGATCCCCAGTATTCTACCCCTTCCCTTACTTACATCGCCACTGATTCCTTGAAGCGTCCATATTGTTGCATATGATACATTAGATCGCCACCCTTACAGTATTCCATGACAAAGAATAAACGATCCATAGTCTGGAAACAGGAATGCATAGCAACCAAAAATGGCGGACGTCCTGATAATGCCAGAATACGTTTCTCATTCATGGGCAACTCCATGTCATCGGTCTGTATAATGACATCCTTACGCAACACTTTGACTGCATAGAGCTCATCAGTGCCACGACGTTCGGCTAGCAGCACCTTACCAAAGGAACCTTTGCCAATGACCTTGACGAAATTGAAATCAGCAGCACGTATCATATCACGTTTGCTCATATTATGCGGCATATCTTTGTTGTCCATGCGACGCTTCTCATTGGGACGACGTTCCATCTGTGGATTTAGATATTGAATGAATATATAATGACTATATAACATATGTATATAAATTACAAGAATTTTTTATTTTGTATTTTTTTTACTTGATGTGATTCCATTTATTATTTTTAAAATATTATAACATTAGTTTAAGCCTTTTTTTCATTTTAATAGTTTTCAACTATTTTCAAATATTTTGTAATACTTTTATATATTTTCAATATTTTTCAACTATTTGTCAATAGTTTTAGAATATTATATTATTTCATATTTTCAAATATTTTTTAATATTTTTAATATTTCTTTTAATATATTATAATACTTAAAAATTTTTTTTAATATTTTTGAAAATTTTTAATATATTTCAAATATTTCAAAATTCATTATAATTTTTCAATATTTTTGAAAATTAATAATAATATGTTTTAAACATTTTAAATATGTATTTCTTAATATTTTCTAATATTATTTTCTTCAGATTTTATTTAAGAAAAATTAATATGAAATTTTCTAAAATATTCCCAAAAATTTAAAAAGTTTTAAAACATTCTTACTCAAATTTTCCAAATCTTAAAAACAATTTTCAACAATTGTAGAGTTAAATCCGACTCACCTGCACCTCATCACGTAGTCGTGCCATATCATTGATAACATCCACACAGGGAATATTGTAATGTTCGCCTTCGACCTGCGACAAGAACTTGTACCAGCCGTCAATTGGTTCCTTTTGTAATTCCTCCAGACTAAACGAAAATGAGCCCATGAAATCATTACGTGATGTACGATCCCAATCCCAGACCTCAATTAACAGACGCTTCTCACGATCCTGTGGCTGTAGCTCGCTGTAATGAGAAGCAAATTGTTAGCACAACTGAGTCTTAGACTCCTACTAAACTTTACTTACAATGTTAAAGTTTCATTGAAGACTGGATTAAGATTCTTTTGTATGGTCTTTGTCTTCTTCTTGGTGCGTCCAGAACGATCAGGATGCATTTGCACGGCTATATAAGGATCGCTGAAACCATTTGTATCCATGGGTATTAAATTTGCAGCTTCCTTGACTGAGGAATAAGAGTGCGAGTGAGAGAGAGAGAGAGAGACAGTGCCTCAAGTTAGTACTTACTTTCCACTTTAAGATTGTTGCCCTTGAGCTCAACATACAGCAATAGTTTGCCACGCACTTCGCTAATGTCAGCGCCACACATTGGCGGCACCTTCTCCTGACACTGATGATGCACATTCAGATTGCAATCTGACAGGGAGAAAGAGAGAATCTGAGTAATATCTAAGAACTAAAGTCTCATTCTGTACTTACTCTCACACTTGACACCTTGATGTGCCACACCATGCAGCAACATGCCGCATTCATCGCAAAATGTGGGCGTGGTATATGTGGTTGAATTCCAGCCATGCTTCACCTTGGCACAATCCGCATCAAAATCCGTATCCTTGCCAGGACATTTGAAGACAACATATTTGCAACATTTCTGATGTATATTAAAGCGACACTCTGCAAGCAGCAGTTGCAAATGTTTCATTGCAAATCAATAAATACTGGGATATGTTATAACTTTTCTACCTACCCTCGCATTGAAAACCTTGCTTGCCAAAACCCCTAAAAATGCATGCAACACAAAATGCAACAAAATGTGTCAAGTTACAAAAGCGCTAATTCAATTAGACGAATCGCGAGCGTTGCTCGAGAAGTAGGAGGGGTGAGGGCGTGCGCGATACTGTAACTTACCAAATAAAGTCCTTGCAGTGGCCACAGTACGTGGGCTGCTTAAAGAAACGCACCGCAAAGCGATGTCCGTTAATTATTTCAAGTCCTTTGCGTTTCATGGCGCCTTTGCGTAAACGATTCTTCATATAGTTAACGATATTTGCCTCGCCAGCGATTTCAACTAAGTTTAAAGGTACTTTGCCCGTTGTTGCAGCTCCTGCTGTGGCTTTAGGTGCAGCTGCTGCTGCTGTTGTTGGTGCTGTGCTGCTTGGCAACACTGTTGCACCTGGTGTGGCAACTGCGGCAGCAGCCATGATGAGAGAAAGGATACAACAAGGATTTCTTCAACTGTGACAACAACAAACTGATAACAAACTTGCAGCAAACCGCACGCTGTCAAGTGCAACACGCAACTGACCCACAGCATAACGTATTGTCAAACGGCGTTAGACACTTTTGAAGACTGTCAAGTGCCACAAATGCCACAGTTGGCGGCAGTTCAAGTGCTTCAGTCTTTGTATTCGATTTCATTTTTATTAAAGCTTTAAATTTTAATTTTAAAGAATAAATAAAATAAATAAAATAAATAAAATAAATAAAATGAATAAAATGAATAAAATAAATAAAATAAATAAAATAAATAAAATAAATAAAATAAATAAAATAAATAAAATAAATAAAATAAATAAAATAAATAAAATAAATAAAATAAATAAAATAAATAAAATAAATAAAATAAATAAAATAAATAAAATAAATAAAATAAATAAAATAAATAAAATAAATAAAATAAATAAAATAAATAAAATAAATAAAATAAATAAAATAAATAAAATAAATAAAATAAATAAAATAAATAAAATAAATAAAATAAATAAAATAAATAAAATAAATAAAATAAATAAAATAAATAAAATAAATAAAATAAATAAAATAAATAAAATAAATAAAATAAATAAAATAAATAAAATAAATAAAATAAATAAAATAAATAAAATAAATAAAATAAATAAAATAAATAAAATAAATAAAATAAATAAAATAAATAAAATAAATAAAATAAATAAAATAAATAAAATAAATAAAATAAATAAAATAAATAAAATAAATAAAATAAATAAAATAAATAAAATAAATAAAATAAATAAAATAAATAAAATAAATAAAATAAATAAAATAAATAAAATAAATAAAATAAATAAAATAAATAAAATAAATAAAATAAATAAAATAAATAAAATAAATAAAATAAATAAAATAAATAAAATAAAAGTTATTAAATTTATTAAATAAATAAAGAGAAGGAAACTTTAAAATTTAATAATATAAAAAAGCTTAAATATTAATGAAAATGCTAAGACAAGTCACTGCTGTTGCTGTGGCTGCTGCTGTTGCCAAGAATTTGGTAATTGGCCAACAAGAAATGTGAAAACATTTGACGTGCAAAGTGTAAACAATTTTCTTCATATTTTATTTTATATTTTTTTTTTATTCGTTTTTCTTTTTGGCTAAGGTCAGTTCCAGCTTGCCTTATGTTGTGGCAGCAATGCAATGCGACAAAACGCAGGCAGCAGCTGGTGGCACACGTCGTGTGACGTCAATGAATGTCTATGAGCGGGCACGTCAACAAACTTGGACAATGTCAGAGAATGTAGGAAAGAGCGAGAGGAGCAAGAATAAAAGAGACAATGATAGCGTTTATGTGTATATGTGTATGTGTAAATGTGTATGCGAATATTTTGCCAAGAAATGTCGATTATTTTGATGCCACTGTTGATTAATTTAATACTAAGCGAGCACATGGCGTATGATTGATATGCCAATATATATGCGTGTATATGTGCGCTTGTCCATGCATTTCTATGCATGTCTATGTATATGTGTCTGTGCAGTGAGCTGTGCTGCCTAAAAATAGAAATAGAAACGCAAACACAACAAAAAAACGAAAAACAAAAAAAAGTCAAATTGAGCACAAAGTGCAAAAGTTTTTAAGGACGCACAAAACTGTGAAATATGAGACACTGTGAGCTATGCGAGCAACTATGCCTGTGTATGTATGTATGTGTGTGTGTGTGTGTGTATGAGCGAGTGAGTATATGCTAGCGAAGGACACACTGGGCAAACAAGCTAAAGCAAAAAGCAAGCAAAGTAAAAACAAACAAAACCAAATGCAGCTTGCAGCTTGTAGATTGTAGCATGCAGCATTGTAACACAAGTCGTGACGTCGTCAACGACCAAAAAGCAGGCCTCTATAGCATTAGAGTTGTGCACGTGATAAGCTTGATATTGTCACGCGTCTGTCAAGCAATTTGGACAATATTTTGCAGCACTAAAAATTGCACTAATTATTTTAGTTGTAATACATGTAACATCAATTTAATTATATTAAGGCTTAATTATTGTTTCACATGTCATGTGCGTGTCACGACATGTTTCGTGCACATCTCTATTGAAATCATTTAAGCGGAAATGGAAGCTTTGTCAGCGCAACGTAAAAATGTCGCGAAACCATTCTAAAATGTCATTAGAAACGAAAAAGTCCACGCAGACCCAGACCCAGCCCCGGCCCCTTCTTTCACTAGTTCACTGAGTAAATTCTCCTTCACTCCTCACTCCTCCTTGTGAGTGCACTTAGTCGACAGAATCGACAAACAAAGCGACAGCTCAGGAGCAGCAGTACACACCTGAAACACACATGAGCCTGAGAGTCACATTGCGTGCCAGACAGACAGACATGCAGATAGACAGACAAAAAAGTTGCGACGAAGTGGACAACATACACATACATATGTATAAGCCAAATGCTGTGTGGCTGCTCCGAGGTGTATAGGCAATACGAATAGTTTTTTTTTTTTGTTGTTGCTTTAATGCTGCTATTCTATTTACGTCATCATTTTCCATGGCGTCGTCGTGTTGCTATTGTTGTTGCTGTTGTTATTATCGTTTTTGCCTAGCAAATTGTTTTTGCATATATGCCAAAGCAGGCCATGCGAGAGCTTTAAGCGCTCTTCGCTCTCATTTGGTGTGTACTCTTTGCACTCTCAGCGTTTGTATAACAGTTTTTTCTTTGCTGATTTTCCAGTCATTTGTTTTTACTTTGATTTTGCTTATTGTGTGTTTTGCTTTCATTTTTGCTTTATAGTTTTTATTTGACAATTTCCTTTGCTGTTTGTTTTGCAGTTGTTGTTGTTATTGTTTTTTTATGTGTGCGCTTAGTTGACCTGCGCTCTTAAAACCTATTGATCTGCATCATATATGTGAGTGTGTGTGTGAGAGAGTGTCAAATGTAATGCATGTAATAAAGTTAGTGAGAGTGAGAGAGCTGATCTACGTTTGGATCATGTTGTAAAAGCTCTTAGCAACATATGTAGCTATACAAAAAGAGAGCGATAGAGAACTGCATAGACACAATGCAACATTTAAATCCTACTTCAGCAACATTTAATTAGCAACATGTTGCTTTACATTAATGCATTTCTTGTATATATGCTGTAGCAACATTCAAAGCAGCATGTTGCTATGCGGTGCGAGAAATAGAAATAGAGCAACTGCAGATCATAGCAACATTTAATTCCCATTGCATAAACATTTAGTTAACAACATATTGCTAAGCATTAAATTAAGTGAACATTGAGGCAGGCCAATGTCAAAAAATACTATAATAATTTTTACCTATTTATTGCTCAATTAATTACATTTATAATTGTACATCTAATTATGGCTTTTGCCTTGAGTTGTATTTTTGGTCAACAAACAACACAAAACGCAAGCAAAATAAACAAACAAACATATGAAAATCCCAGTAAGGCCACAAATTCTAATAAAAAGCCGCAACAATTAGCACAACAAGGCAGCAAAATGGCAGCAAGAACGGATAATTAACTGTCGCTCGTTAAATTGAATTGTACCAATTGGCCAAGCTGGCCAAAACTACAAAACCGCAACAGCAATTGGCCAAGTCCAAAAGTCACTAAAGTGTCGCAAAAGTGTCCGAGCTGCGACAATGTAAATGTAAATGTGCCCCAAGTTTGTGATTTGTTTGTCATACACACACACACACACATACATATATACGCTGGTATATCTACATGCATACAACTGTCCAAATGTGATGACGTTTTGTTTACGAGACTCAGAGTTACTCACTCAATTCGCCGCTCTTGCTTTTACCTCTCTCACTCTCTCTCTCTCTATCTAGCACACGCTCTGCGGTGTATAAACAACGAAATGTTGTAAACTGCTCTAACATGAGCCAGCAAAGTGTTATACTAAATTGCCGGCTAACTGTATTATTTCGCTCTCACTCTTTCTCTCTCTTCATGCGCTTGCGCTGTTTATTTTGTGATTTTGCTGCCAGCTGGAAGCGCAAAAATCCTTGCAGCAGCAGTTCGTAGTCCGCGTTCGTTGGCGAATGTTGGCAGCGCAACGAAACGTAACGCAGCGTAACGCGGAATTTACTCATCGTTAACTCGTTCACATACTCGCAAAACATTTACCGTTACGTGTTCAGTGTGCAATTTGTGAGTTGAGGGCGCGCGCGAATAAAGGTCAATTAATGAAATCATTTGTCAGCACAGCAAATTGCGTGTTTCTCATAGCTCATTTAATTAGACAACAACAATATAACATACATAAAAATAAAATAAAATAGAATAGAACAATAACAAAAGCACAAGAACAACAACAGCAAAGTAATAAAAATAAAAAATAAAAAAAAATAAAAAAAAATAAATAAAGTCAACCGCGTGCTGTGAAAATAAACAACCTGCACTGGAAAGGCGTTCAGCGGCAGAGACTCCACCTCCAAAAAAAAAAAAAAGCAGAAATTGTCTTTGCAAACATACTGGAAATGCGTACAAACACAGACTAAGACACAGTCACAGACACACACATACACATACAGACACGTATACACGTATACAGATACAGGCAGACAGACACACGCAGCTTCCAGGATGGTTGCGTGGGAAACTGCGAAGCGAACTGTGCGACATTCGACGTTTTGCGTTGGCCACCGACGCACGTGGTCTTCGTAAAGTAACGTTTGAAATATTTTCAAAACAGTTTCTATCTCTGTCACTCTTACTCATATACATGTGTGTTGTGTGCGTATAAAAAAAAATTATATATAAAAGTTGCCTTCGAACTCAAACTAAACGCAGCGTGTAATCAGCGACAGTTTCATATACTGCAACCACGCCTCCTTGCATACGCCTCCCATTCACAGCCAGTTGCCAAGTCCGATGCGTGTGTATGTGTGTGTGTGTGCGTGTATGTGATTTGTGTGATTTCTAATTCTAATTGAAATTAATGTTCGCCTTTGCCTTGTAATTTGAAGCCGTAGCCAAAGCCCAAGCATAAATTTATTTAGCGATTTTAATGCCAAGCTCTGACAAATAATGATAACAGACAAAGATAGACAGACAAACAGACAGTTAGACAGAGCGATAGATAGACAAATAGATAGACAAACAGACAGACAGACAGAGAAATTAGTTTGCCTTGACAGGCAAATGGCAAACAAAATGCGCAGCAATCGAAGATTTTTGCTCGAAAAGTGACAAGCAAAAAGAAAAGTTTCAGTAGAACAAAAAAGGGAAAAAAGGATATTAATATTCTAAAAAAAGAAAGATAAATTTGGGTTAAAATTAAAATATTTATGGAATAGAAAAGAGATATTTATATATATTTTTGAATAATTGACAAAATAATTTTATATAATTTAAAATGATATTTAAAATAATTCTCAAAAAAAAAACTTTAAATCATTTTAAAACATTTTTTTATTTATTTATTCTTTAAATTTTTTATTTTAATAATTTTTTTTAAAAATAATTTAATTAATTCTCGAGAATACTTTAATAAATGTTCAAAAATATTTTAATTAATTTTCAAGAATAATTAAAATAATAATGAAAAAAATACTTGTAAAAAGTTCGGAAATATCTTAAATCATTTTTTAACATTTTCATTAATTGAATTAAAATTTAAATTCAGTTTCAAAAATACTTTTCAAAAATATCTGAAATAATTTTAAAAAATTCTTGAAATCTTAATTCATTTTTTGTTATATGTTAAATAATATTAAAAAATATTTTTAATAATTTTCAAGAATATTTTAAATAAATACCAAACCTAATTTAATTGAAATTAAAATTTTAATTCATCTTCAAGAATATTTAAAATACTTTTTAAAAATATCTCGAATTATTTTCAAAAATAATTAAAAATGTGCGCGGAAATATCTTAAATTATTTTTTGTTGTATTTTAAAAATTATTGAAAAACATTTCAAATAATTTTTAAGAATATTTGAAATAAATATCAAAATAAAATTTTATTATTATTGAAAATTTAATAAATTATAAAATCACAAGCAATCAAATTTTGTCACTTATCTCGTTTTCATTATATTCTGAATATTCGCAACTATCATTCAGTCAAAGTTCGTTAGAAATTGATGATAAGATTTTCCCTGTACAATAAACTTGAAAGAAACAAGACAAGACAAAGATTTCAAGGCGAAAACCAAATCGAATTCGAACAATATGAAAGTGCTTAAGTATCTGTGAAATCAAAACAAACACGTTTGTTCTTGGCGCTTGGCGCTGACTGAACTGAGCTGAGCTGAGCTGTCAGAGCTAAGCTGAACTGTGGCGTGTGCCATGTGGTATGTAGTATGTGGCATGTGGCATGTGGCTTTCACTGCTGCCTCCCAGTGGGGCAACCAACACTTGCAACACACTTGAAATCAAGAGGATTGCAATCATAGAGATGTGTCTCATGATAAATATGGATGGGGGACGATATGCTAGTGTGCGTGGGTGTATGTGTGCGTGGGTGTGTGTGTGCTTTCGCAACAAAAATAAAACGTAAATTCCAAATTGAAATTGAAATTGCAATTGAAATTGAAATTGAAATTGAAATCGAATGTTAAGTGATTGCAGCTCATCAGCATGCGCAGAAAACGGAAAAACAAATAAAATTGTAAATTGTGTGTGAGTCAAAAATAAAAAACAAAAAAAAATAACAAGAAGAAGAAGAAGATCAACTTCATGGTCTCGCAACACATTCGACACACACTTGCCGCAAAACGCACACGCACACGCACATACAACAACTACTTGCCGAAAATGTTTAGATTGTGTTGTGCATATTATATAATCATTATAATGAGACGCTCAGCAGCTGCCTAAACGCCGCGCCTAACGGTTGATTGCAGTCGAACGGCAAAGCAATAATTCAACACTCGCCAAAAACAACAACAACAACAAAAAAAGAAAACAAAAGAAATAAATAAAGACTTGAGGCAAGTCTTAGCCAACGTAATATTCCTCTTCCTTTCCCTTTAATTTCCCTTCCTAACAATAATCCTTAGCATGCCCTTTGGTCGAAAGTCACCGCTGGAGGCCTTAGCCCTGCCCGGCGTTATGCTCGCCTATAAGTATAGCCAGTTCCGGCAGCGTCGACGTGAGGCAGCCAGTCGTCGTGTCACCGAACGGGAACTTTCTGCGCTGCATCATAAAATCGTAAGTAAATCCCAAAACGGCCAGCGCCCAAATAAGTATGCAACATTTTTAATACAACACTCGAAGAAATTTTGTCTTTAATAAATAAATAATAATAATAATAATATTTATTTAATTATAAAAATACTTAAAAATATATTAATTTAATATATAAAACTATAAAAAACTCATAGGCAATGAGCTTAACATTTTTATCGCCAGGCATTAAATAAGAAAAAGAAAAATGTAAATAAAAAAAAAAAAAATTGTCTATCAGCTTGACGCTGGAATATTGAGAGTCTATCACTATTTATCTGTCATATATTGCTTTCCCTTTCTCTTTTGCTCTCTCTCTCTATCTCCTTCTCTCTCCCCCCTCTCTCTCTCTCTCTCTCTCACTCCTTCTCCCTCTCTCTCTCTCTCTCTCTCTTTTTTATTTATCTCTCTTTATCTTATTTTCTATAGCAATTTTGCTTAGACTTTCTCATGCTAACTTTCTCGCATTTCTCTATTTCCATCTTTATTTATGTGTCTCTATATATTTTTTCTGTTGTTTGTTTGGTTGAAAACTTTATAAAGTTTTTTTTTTTATTACTACATGTATGTAAGTTTTGCTATTGTTACTGCTGTGTTTTTTCTTCAAGTGTAGTCATCTTTTATGTTCGCCACATAAAATATGCAATAAAAAGCGTAGACCGATGCCAAGTCAAGGTCCAGTTCCAGTCCACACGTTGCCTTTATCAAAGCGGCAGGCATCATTAGCTACGGCATCAGGCTACAGCTACAGCAACAGCAACAACAATAATAATAATAATAATAATAACAACAACAATAAGAACAGCAGGAACAGTAACAAAAACAAGAAGAACACGCAACAGCACCCAAAAAAAAAAAAAAAACAGCAGCGAAGCATTTAAGTGCCTACAAAAATGTCGAGCATAGCGTTGACAGCGTTGCCATTGCCACTGCCACTGCTACTGCCTCTAGCTCTGTCGCTGCTCACGTCTACGCTACAGTCATTGGCTCTGTGCATGTCTTTGCTGCTGCTGCTGACATTGCTACAGTCTCTATTACCTTTACCTTTACATTTAGCTCAGCTCACGTTTCTACCTTTACCAGGCCCCCGCCGTTTGCTTCTTCTCTGCAGTTTTTGCTGCTGTTTATGCTGTTAATGTTGTTGTTTCTTTGACATTTTAAAGTGCTTCCTGTTTTCTTGTTGTTGTTGTTTTATTGTGACACTGCTACTACAGTCTCCCTCTCTCTCGCTCTCTCTCACTCTCTCTCTCTATGCCTTTTCTCTTTTCTATTCATTTTGTTTGTTTTGGTCTCACATTCAAGTTTAGCAAATAGTTCGTAAAAATACGAGCAAATATAGCCAAAGGTGAAGCTTAGACCCAAAAAAAAAATACAAAAAAAAAAAAACAGTTCACTATAAAAATGTGCTATAAATTCTGTGACATTTTGATGGGTGTGTTATATATATATATATATATATATATATATATATATATATATATATATACATTTATATATACATACATGCTTATGTGTGTTTGTACAAGTGTGAAATTATTAGCATTTTTAGAAGGCCATTTGAAAGTGAAAGCTAAATATATAGAAAGCTATAGCGCCATTGAAATTATTGTCAACAATTTTTTTTCAAGTACTTCCAAATTCAGTTTATTTATTTTAAAAACAAATGGAACATATTAACTTTAAAATAATTCAAAATTTATATAAAATATGAAAGGAAAAATAAATAATAATTAAATATTTAATGATAATAAGTAAAAGTAAATAATTACATAAAGGAAATAAATTAAATAAATATTGATTGAAAAAATAACTAATAAATACTTATAAAATAAATAAATATTTAATGTAAATATAGATAATAAATTTATATAACAGTAAGAGAAATTAAATAATGAAAAAATAATATCAATATATAGAAAAATAATTTAAAATAAAAAATAAATTATTAATATAAAAAGTAAATAATTAAATAAAATAAATTAATAAATTAATAAAAAAAAAATATATAAAATAATTATAATTAAAAAACTCAAAAGAACTTGGCAATTTATTTAAGATTGAATAATAAATATCTGTAAGAAATAATAGCAAAAACAAAACGTAAAAAAAATAATTTAAAATTAATTAAATTATTTAAAAATACATCTAAAATAAATATTAATAAACAAAAAATAAAGTAAAATTACTTAAATAATTATTTTAAAATTAATAAGTTAATAAAATAAATATATTAAAATATAAATATAAATAACAACAATAAAATGCGTAAAATACCTTAAAAATGTATTTAAATATTTTAGCATTTTTTTTAAATACATTTTAAATTTACAAGAATTATTAAATTGAGCTTGTCAGCGTTTTTTTTTCTTTTCTTAACTTTCATTTCATATTTTTTTTTTTTCGCCAATATTTGACAGTCACGAAAAATATGCGAAAACAATAAATTCTTGGCATAAAATTGTGCTGCTTATTCAGCTGTTTTTTTTTTTTTTTTGCTTAGCGGCAAATATTCAGCATGAAATCTTTTGTTGTTGTTGTTGTTCCTGTTTCTTTGCGTTTTGTTCTGTTTTGTGATTTTCTTCCTTTTTTCAGCCTCTTTTTCTTTATTTTGTGCAATTCCTTTGCGTTGCCTTCTTAGCTTTCACTGCTTTCTTCAACTTGTTATCAAACCGTGGCATTCATAGAAGCGCGAAAAATCATATGATGTAGATGTACATGTACATGTACATGAATGTATATGTGTATATAAATCGTAAAACATATAAAGCTCGTACAAAGAAGCAAAAGCAAACATTTCGCGCTTTGCTCATTTGCATGTCAACAACAACAGCAGCAGCAGCAGCAAGTTGAAGTAAAGAAAATGAAAATGAAAATGAGCAACGCGACAGTGGAAAATGCTAAGCTCACTTGAGATTTTACGAGACTTGTTTGAAATTTATGAGTTTCTCAAAAAGCAAAAAGAACAAGAACACCCGCACACACACAGACACAGACATACTTTGCTACACATAAATAAGCAAAGCAAGTACAAAAACAACAACAATAAGTCTAAGCAATTGCAAATGCACAAACAAAAAAAAAAACAACAAAAACACCAACAAGCAAGAACAAGCACAACATTGTGCTCAGTTTTCGCTGTTTTGCATAAATACAAAAAAAAAAATTAAAATAAAAATCTGACGCGTGACTGTAATTTCTTCACACGACCTTGAAAACAACAACAACACAAACAAACACACACATACATATAAATTTGCTGACTGGCGGCACACGAAAATGCTTTTATGCAACATTATAAAAACAAAAAAAGAAATTAGAAAAATAAAAATTGCGAATTTTTTTTAAGTATTCAAAATGTTTTTACAATGAAAATGTCACAAAATAATAATAATAAAAATATATATATATATATAAAAAAAAAAATAAGAAAAAAAGAAAATAGCTAAAATTGACTTTTTTTTTTCTTTTTTACCTGTGTTGCCAATGTTGCCCAACAATTAGGCTAATGCCAAGAGCCATGTGCCAACAGCAACTGCGGGGCAATGCAGAAAGCACTTAAAAGCAAATGAAAACGCAAATTTATGCGTACGCCAAGAGAATTGCCCAACACACACACACACACACAGAGAGAGAGAGAGAGAGTGAGAGAGAGAAAGGGAGCGAAGTGCAGGGAAGTTAAAGTAATGTTAGTGCTGTGCTGCCTGGCAATTTTAATTAGTTGACAAAGTTGCCAAATGGATGCGACAATGAGCTCATTATGAAATTTAACTAAAGAGCAACACTTTATTTTTTTCCTTTCAACTTTCAATGTGTCGCTTTGATGTGTGTGTGTGTATGTGTGAGCTAAGTTATAAAGTTATGAAAGTGAATAGTTTAGTAGAGAAATGAGTTGCTTTTTGAAAGGGTTGCATTCGTGTCTCTGTACAGAAAGAGAATTCTTGATGAACTATGGGATATGAAATAAATTGACATAGGGAAAATATAGTTCATGTGACTAAACTACACAAGCAGCTAGTATACAAAGACTTTCTCTATGTCCCCCTCACTCTACGTCTCCTTATACTTCCCTCTCTATATGACTGCCTACCTTTATCTTACTGCTTCCTTCTATGGTTATGTCTCTCTCGATGTATGTTACTCCTCTATATCACTTCCTCTTTCTCCCAATCACTCTCTATCATTCTGTATGTCTCTTTCTCTTCCTTCTCACTCTCCCGCTATCATTCTATGGTATATGTCTGCCTCCCTATCTCTCTCACACTGCATCTTTCGCTAATTCTCTACTTTTCTCTCTATATATTCCTCTCTTTCTCTCTCTCTCTCAATGTCTTCATCACTCTCAGTCTCTTTCTATCTCCCTCTCTATCTCTTTCTATCTCCCTCTCTCTCTCTCTCTTTCTATCTATCTCTTCCACTTTCTCTCTTTCAATGTCTTCATCACTCTCTGTCTCTTTCTATCTCCCTCTCTTTCTCTCTCTCTCTCTCTTTCTATCTGCTTCTCTCTCTCTGTCTCTCTCTCTTTCTATCTCCCTCTCTCTCTCTCTCTCTCTCTCTGTCTCTTTTTCCCTCTCTCTCTCTCTCAATCTCTTCCTCTCTCTCTCTCTCTCTCTCTCTCTTTCTATCTCCTTCTCTCTCTCTCTCTCTCTCTCTCTCTCTCTTATCTCCTCTCTCTCTCTCTCTCTCTCTCTCTCTCTCTTTCTCTCTTTCTCCTATTCCTCCCTCTTCCTCTTCCTCTCCCTCTCTCTATCTCTTTTTCCCTCTTTCTATCTGCCTTTCCCTCTCTTCCTCTTCGTCTTCCCCTCTCTCTCTCTCTCCTCCCTCTTCTCTATTTCTATGTATGTCTCTTCCTTTCTCATCTCTCCCATACTCATTCCCTCCATCCCCCTCTATACATATATCTCACTCCACTATATCTATCCCTCTTACACTCTCTCACTCCATCTCTTTCGCTTACTCACTCCCTCATTCTCTCTTTGCCTTCCTACCTCTACCTCTCTCTGCCTTATTGCTAAACCCCCAAAGATTTAAGCGACAAAATTTGCCTGGCATGCCATTGCGTATACGACACGTTGAGCCCAAAGACAAGAGCACGCTGCTTGTTTTTGTATGCTTTTGTATGCTCTGTGACATACTGTCAGCTCAACTCGACTGTATGCTGTACGCTATATGCTGTGTCCTTGAGTGAGCTCAACGAGAGACACGGAATTAGCCGCACAGCTGATTGCCAGCGTTGTTGTCGTCGTACACAGCCTCAGACTCAGCCTTAGCCACAACCACAATTTCAACATGCAACATCGTCGTCATCGTCAACATCTAATTAGTAGATGTTCGCATAAGATATGTATAAATATACATTTGGCAGACACTGTAGTATAAGTGTAAAATGTGCGGTATGCGCTATGCTATGCGTTGCGATATGTTATTAATGTTAATTCGCATAAAATATGACGCATACGCCTAGTCAGCCCAGCCATTGGCCATTAAATGTTGATTAACGCATTTGGGGCTGCGTGGGCGTGGTCAATGTCAGCGCCACATTTAAAAGCAAAACGTTGTCAACTGTTAACAAGCCGCCAGTGGCAGCTTTCAATGTTTACAAATCGCGTGACATTGCAACATAAACAAAAGCAGAGAGTGAGCGAGATAGATAGAAAGAGAGAGCAAGAGACATGAGTAAAACAATAGTAATAAAAAAAAATAAATAACAATAATAACAAAAAATAAATAGAAATATTTTTCATTTTCGGACATTTACATTTACGCGAAGCTCGCAGAAAAAAAATATTTGATAATTTAGTTGAAAAGGAAGTGCAGGCAATGAAAGAGAAAAAAGGAAGTGAAGAAAATGTACAACGAGCAAGGACTTGTCATTGCTTGAGAATTAATGTGCTTTCGCCTACAATTTACTATTTTCGCCTGGCTACAAAAATTTGCCTTGATGAATTACATGCACAAGCAGCAGCAATGAAAGAAGTAGCAGCAGTAGCAGCAGCAACAGCAAAGTAAAACGAAGCTGAGAAAAAAAAACCACAAAATGAAATTGTCATTTAACGTCCTATGCAATTTGCAGCTTGGCCGCACAAAATCGACTATTGCAGATGTTTTTGGGGCTTTTATATTGCTATCTCTCTATCTCGTACTACACTGTATTTTTCGTTTTGTATGTTGCCAATAAGTGACCACACAAAATTTGACTTGGCACCAGACGCCATCAGCTGCAGAGTGCCTCGATTTAAGCTTAGTCATTCAAATGCCAAAAACATTTGCTGCTGTTGCTACTGCTGCTTGGGCTTGGCCTATACCTAGCAATGACCATGTTCTAGGCTTTATTCATTACCTTGGCTTTGCTTTTTTACCTCACCTTACCTCATCTCCGCCTACGCCTACACTTGCTTTGTGGTCATTCCACAATGTGAGACACTGTAAGACACACTAAAAATAAATCAAACACACATAGAAAATGATTTGTTTTTTTTTTGAAAATAATTTCAGTTTTTACTGCTTTACAGTGCCTACTAATATTGCCCCTGCTTGCCACGCCTTTTATTACTGACTTGGCTAAAAATTGTAATGTTGTAGAACACGTTATAAATGTGCTTTTCATATGTCGCTTTGGGTCGCTCATAGTTTTTTTTTTACCTTTACTTTACGTAAGCTCTAACTGACTTTGCCATTTTAGCCATTTTTGTTTTTGCTCTCTTTCGTTGTTGTTGTTGGCCATTTAAACCATTTTAGCAATTTTGAACAATTTTTTGTTGTTGTTGTTGTTGTTGTGGGGCAAACGGTGGCAGACGCGACTAAATAAATCATTAAAATCAAACATTAATCAACTTGATGACCGTTAAACACGTTTCTCTTTTTCTGTCTACCCCACTATGCCACTCTCTCTCTCTCTCTCTCTCTCTCTCTTCTCTCTCTCTCTCTCTCTTCCACTCTTCCACGTTCACTCGCTCCCACACTCTGTCGTTCTCTCTCTCTCGTTGCCACACGCGACACACGCAACATATTCAACCGGATATCCGCATGGCGTCGGCCATTCTTTTTTCTCCTTTCACTTCCTCCATTTTCTTCTTTGTTTTATTCTTTGTTACTTTATATCTGCGTTTCTTATCGCCTTCCGAGAAAAGTGCTTGAACCTGAACCATACTGTCGCGCCTCTTTCTTTCATATGCTCTCTCTCTCTCTCTCTCTCTCTCTCTCTCTCTCTCTCTCTCTCTGGAGCTCGTTCTCTCATTGTTGGCCAACACGCAATATTCACAGCACTCACTACAACAACAACAAAGGCAAAAACAACAACAACAATAATAATGTATTTAATTTTATTTAAATGTTTCTTTTTTTTTTTTTGTGCAGCTAATTGAATTTAATTTGAGCAAGAAATTTGTGTATTCAATGAAATTCACTTTGATATTTGATGCAGCTGAAAAAAAAAAGAAAACATTTAAATAAAATTAAATACATTATTATTGTTGTTGTTGTTTTTGCCTTTGTTGTTGTTGTAGTGAGTGCTGTGAATATTGCGTGTTGGCCAACAATGAGAGAACGAGCTCCAGAGAGAGAGAGAGAGAGAGAGAGAGCATATGAAAGAAAGAGGCGCGACAGTATGGTTCAGGTTCAAGCACTTTTCTCGGAAGGCGATAAGAAACGCAGATATAAAGTAACAAAGAATAAAACAAAGAAGAAAATGGAGGAAGTGAAAGGAGAAAAAAGAATGGCCGACGCCATGCGGATATCCGGTTGAATATGTTGCGTGTGTCGCGTGTGGCAACGAAGAGAGAACGACAGAGTGTGGGAGCGAGTAACGTGGAAGAGTGGAAGAGCCCAAAGCGACATATGAAAGCACATTTATAACGTGTTCTACAACATTACAATTTTTAGCCAAGTCAGTAACAAAAGGCGTGGCAGGCAGGGGCAATATTAGTAGGCACTGTAAAGCAGTAAAAACTGAAATTATTTTCAAAAAAAAAAAAATCATTTTCTATGTGTGTTTGATTTATTTTTAGGTGAGGTAAAAAAGCAAAGCCAAGGTAATGAATAAAGCCTAGAACATGGTCATTGCTAGGTATAGGCCAAGCCCAAGCAGCAGTAGCAACAGCAGCAAATGTTTTTGGCATTTGAATGACTAAGCTTAAATCGAGGCACTCTGCAGCTGATGGCGTCTGGTGCCAAGTCAAATTTTGTGTGGTCACTTATTGGCAACATACAAAACGAAAAATACAGTGTAGTACGAGAGAGAGAGATAGCAATATAAAAGCCCCAAAAACATCTGCAATAGTCGATTTTGTGCGGCCAAGCTGCAAATTGCATAGGACGTTAAATGACAATTTCATTTTGTGGTTTATTTTTTTTGTTTTTTTCTCAGCTTCGTTTTACTTTGCTGTTGCTGCTGCTACTGCTGCTACTTCTTTCATTGCTGCTGCTTGTGCATGTAATTCATCAAGGCAAATTTTTGTAGCCAGGCGAAAATAGTAAATTGTAGGCGAAAGCACATTAATTCTCAAACAATGACAAGTCCTTGCTCGTTGTACATTTTCTTCACTTCCTTTTTTCTCTTTCACTGCCTGCACTTCCTTTTCAACTAAATTATCAAATATTTTTTTCCTGCGAGCTTCGCGTAAATGTAAATGTCCGAAAATGAAAAATATTTCTATTTATTTTTTGTTATTATTGTTATTTATTTTTTTTTATTACTATTGTTTTACTCATGTCTCTTGCTCTCTCTTTCTATCTATCTCGCTCACTCTCTGCTTTTGTTTATGTTGCAATGTCACGCGATTTGTAAACATTGAAAGCTGCCACTGGCGGCTTGTTAACAGTTGACAACGTTTTGCTTTTAAATGTGGCGCTGACATTGACCACGCCCACGCAGCCCCAAATGCGTTAATCAACATTTAATGGCCAATGGCTGGGCTGACTAGGCGTATGCGTCATATTTTATGCGAATTAACATTAATAACATATCGCAACGCATAGCATAGCGCATACCGCACATTTTACACTTATACTACAGTGTCTGCCAAATGTATATTTATACATATCTTATGCGAACATCTACTAATTAGATGTTGACGATGACGACAATGTTGCATGTTGAAATTGTGGTTGTGGCTGAGGCTGAGGCTGTGTACGACGACAACAACGTTGGCAATCAGCTGTGCGGCTAATTCCGTGTCTCTCGTTGAGCTTACTCAAGGACACAGCATATAGCGTACAGCATACAGTCGAGTTGAGCTGACAGTATGTCACAGAGCATACAAAAGCATACAAAAACAAGCAGCGTGCTCTTGTCTTTGGGCTCAACGTGTCGTATACGCAATGGCATGCCAGGCAAATTTTGTCGCTTAAATCTTTGGGGGTTTAGCAATAAGGCAGAGAGAGGTAGAGGTAGGAAGGCAAAGAGAGAATGAGGGAGTGAGTAAGCGAAAGAGATGGAGTGAGAGAGTGTAAGAGGGATAGATATAGTGGAGTGAGATATATGTATAGAGGGGGATGGAGGGAATGAGTATGGGAGAGATGAGAAAGGAAGAGACATACATAGAAATAGAGAAGAGGGAGGAGAGAGAGAGAGAGGGGAAGCCGAAGAGGAAGAGAGGGAAAGGCAGATAGAAAGAGGGAGAAAGAGATAGAGAGAGGGAGAGGAAGAGGGAGGGAGGGAGAAAGAGAGAGAGAGAGAGAGGAAGAGAGAGAGAGAGGAAGAGAGGGAGATAGAAAGAGAGAGAGAGAGAGAAGCAGATAGAAAGAGAGAGAGAGACAGAAAGAAGGAGATAGAAAGAGAGACAGAGAGTGATGAAGACATTGAAAGAGAGAAAGTGGAAGAGATAGATAGAAAGAGAGAGAGAGAGAGGGAGATAGAAAGAGATAGAGAGGGAGATAGAAAGAGACAGAGAGGGAGATAGAAATAGACAGAGAGGGAGATAGAAAGATACAGAGAGTGCTGCAGACATTGAGAGAGAGAGAGAAAGTTGAGAGATAGATAGAAAGAGAGAGAGAGAGAAAGAGAGGAATATATAGAGAGAAAAGTAGAGAATTAGCGAAAGATGCAGTTTTTTTTTTTTTTTTTTTTTTTTTTTTTTTTTAGAATGATAGCGGGAGAGTGAGAAGGAAGAGAAAGAGACATACAGAATGATAGAGAGTGATTGGGAGAAAGAGGAAGTGATATAGAGGAGTAACATACATCGAGAGAGACATAACCATAGAAGGAAGCAGGAAGATAGAGGTATGCAGACATAGATATAGAGAGGGAAGTATAAGGAGACGTAGAGTGAGGGAGACATAGAGAAAGCCTTGCATACTAGCTGCTTGTGTAGTTTAGTCATTTGAACTATATTTTCCCTATGTCAATTTATTTCATATCCCATAGTTCATCAAGAATTCTCTTTCTGTACAGAGACACGAATGCAACCCTTTCAAAAAGCAACTCATTTCTCTACTAAACTATTCACTTTCATAACTTTATAACTTAGCTCACACATACACACACACACATCAAAGCGACACATTGAAAGTTGAAAGGAAAAAAATAAAGTGTTGCTCTTTAGTTAAATTTCATAATGAGCTCATTGTCGCATCCATTTGGCAACTTTGTCAACTAATTAAAATTGCCAGGCAGCACAGCACTAACATTACTTTAACTTCCCTGCACTTCGCTCCCTTTCTCTCTCTCACTCTCTCTCTCTCTCTGTGTGTGTGTGTGTGTGTTGGGCAATTCTCTTGGCGTACGCATAAATTTGCGTTTTCATTTGCTTTTAAGTGCTTTCTGCATTGCCCCGCAGTTGCTGTTGGCACATGGCTCTTGGCATTAGCCTAATTGTTGGGCAACATTGGCAACACAGGTAAAAAAGAAAAAAAAAAGTCAATTTTAGCTATTTTCTTTTTTTCTTATTTTTTTTTTATATATATATATATATTTTTATTATTATTATTTTGTGACATTTTCATTGTAAAAACATTTTGAATACGTAAAAAAAATTCGCAATTTTTATTTTTCTAAATTTTTTTTTTGTTTTTATAATGTTGCATAAAAGCATTTTCGTGTGCCGCCAGTCAGCAAATTTATATATATGTGTGTGTTTGTTTGTGTTGTTGTTGTTTTCAAGGTCGTGTGAAGAAATTACAGTCACGCGTCAGATTTTTATTTTAATTTTTTTTTTTTTGTATTTATGCAAAACAGCGAAAACTGAGCACAATGTTGTGCTTGTTCTTGCTTGTTGTTGTTTTTGTTGTTTTTTTTTTTGTTTGTGCATTTGCAATTGCTTAGACTTATTGTTGTTGCTTTTGTACTTGCTTTGCTTATTTATGTGTAGCAAAGTATGTCTGTGTCTGTGTATGTGCGTGTGTGTGCGGGTGTATTTTGCTCTTGTTCTTGTTCTTTTTGCTTTTTGAGAAACTCATAAATTTCAAACAAGTCTCGTAAAATCTCAAGTGAGCTTAGCATTTTCCACTGTCGCGTTGCTCATTTTCATTTTCATTTTCTTTACTTCAACTTGCTGCTGCTGCTGCTGTTGTTGTTGTTGCTGACATGCAAATGAGCAAAGCGCGAAATGTTTGCTTTTGCTTCTTTGTACGAGCTTTATATGTTTTACGATTTATATACACATATACATTCATGTACATGTACATGTACATCTACATCATATGATTTTTCGCGCTTCTATGAATGCCACGGTTTGATAACAAGTTGAAGAAGGCAGTGAAAGCTAAGAAGGCAACGCAAAGGAATTGCACAAAATAAAGAAAAAAAGAGGCTGAAAAAAGGAAGAAAATCACAAAACAGAACAAAACGCAAAGAAACAGCAACAACAGCAGTAAAAACAACAAAAGATTTCATGCTGAATATTTGCCGCTAAGCAAAAAAAAAAAAAAACAGCTGAATAAGCAGCACAATTTTATGCCAAGAATTTATTGTTTTCGCATATTTTTCGTGACTGTCAAATATTGGCGAAAAAAAAAAATAAATATGAAATGAAAGTTAAGAAAAGAAAAAAAAAACGCTGACAAGCTCAATTTAATAATTCTTGTAAATTTAAAATGTATTTAAAAAAAATGCTAAAATATTTAAATACATTTTTAAGGTATTTTACGCATTTTATTGTTGTTATTTATATTTATATTTTAATATATTTATTTTATTAACTTATTAATTTTAAAATAATTATTTAAGTAATTTTACTTTATTTTTTGTTTATTAATATTTATTTTAGATGTATTTTTAAATAATTTAATTAATTTTAAATTATTTTTTTTACGTTTTGTTTTTGCTATTATTTCTTACAGATATTTATTATTCAATCTTAAATAAATTGCCAAGTTCTTTTGAGTTTTTTAATTATAATTATTTTATATATTTTTTTTTTATTAATTTATTAATTTATTTTATTTAATTATTTACTTTTTATATTAATAATTTATTTTTTATTTTAAATTATTTTTCTATATATTGATATTATTTTTTCATTATTTAATTTCTCTTACTGTTATATAAATTTATTATCTATATTTACATTAAATATTTATTTATTTTATAAGTATTTATTAGTTATTTTTTCAATCAATATTTATTTAATTTATTTCCTTTATGTAATTATTTACTTTTACTTATTATCATTAAATATTTAATTATTATTTATTTTTCCTTTCATATTTTATATAAATTTTGAATTATTTTAAAGTTAATATGTTCCATTTGTTTTTAAAATAAATAAACTGAATTTGGAAGTACTTGAAAAAAAATTGTTGACAATAATTTCAATGGCGCTATAGCTTTCTATATATTTAGCTTTCACTTTCAAATGGCCTTCTAAAAATGCTAATAATTTCACACTTGTACAAACACACATAAGCATGTATGTATATATAAATGTATATATATATATATATATATATATATATATATATATATATATATATACACACCCATCAAAATGTCACAGAATTTATAGCACATTTTTATAGTGAACTGTTTTTTTTTTTGTATTTTTTTTTTGGGTCTAAGCTTCACCTTTGGCTATATTTGCTCGTATTTTTACGAACTATTTGCTAAACTTGAATGTGAGACCAAAACAAACAAAATGAATAGAAAAGAGAAAAGGCATAGAGAGAGAGAGTGAGAGAGAGCGAGAGAGAGGGAGACTGTAGTAGCAGTGTCACAATAAAACAACAACAACAAGAAAACAGGAAGCACTTTAAAATGTCAAAGAAACAACAACATTAACAGCATAAACAGCAGCAAAAACTGCAGAGAAGAAGCAAACGGCGGGGGCCTGGTAAAGGTAGAAACGTGAGCTGAGCTAAATGTAAAGGTAAAGGTAATAGAGACTGTAGCAATGTCAGCAGCAGCAGCAAAGACATGCACAGAGCCAATGACTGTAGCGTAGACGTGAGCAGCGACAGAGCTAGAGGCAGTAGCAGTGGCAGTGGCAATGGCAACGCTGTCAACGCTATGCTCGACATTTTTGTAGGCACTTAAATGCTTCGCTGCTGTTTTTTTTTTTTTTTTTGGGTGCTGTTGCGTGTTCTTCTTGTTTTTGTTACTGTTCCTGCTGTTCTTATTGTTGTTGTTATTATTATTATTATTATTATTGTTGTTGCTGTTGCTGTAGCTGTAGCCTGATGCCGTAGCTAATGATGCCTGCCGCTTTGATAAAGGCAACGTGTGGACTGGAACTGGACCTTGACTTGGCATCGGTCTACGCTTTTTATTGCATATTTTATGTGGCGAACATAAAAGATGACTACACTTGAAGAAAAAACACAGCAGTAACAATAGCAAAACTTACATACATGTAGTAATAAAAAAAAAAACTTTATAAAGTTTTCAACCAAACAAACAACAGAAAAAATATATAGAGACACATAAATAAAGATGGAAATAGAGAAATGCGAGAAAGTTAGCATGAGAAAGTCTAAGCAAAATTGCTATAGAAAATAAGATAAAGAGAGATAAATAAAAAGAGAGAGAGAGAGAGAGAGAGAGGGAGAAGGAGTGAGAGAGAGAGAGAGAGAGAGGGGGGAGAGAGAAGGAGATAGAGAGAGAGAGCAAAAGAGAAAGGGAAAGCAATATATGACAGATAAATAGTGATAGACTCTCAATATTCCAGCGTCAAGCTGATAGACAATTTTTTTTTTTTTTATTTACATTTTTCTTTTTCTTATTTAATGCCTGGCGATAAAAATGTTAAGCTCATTGCCTATGAGTTTTTTATAGTTTTATATATTAAATTAATATATTTTTAAGTATTTTTATAATTAAATAAATATTATTATTATTATTATTTATTTATTAAAGACAAAATTTCTTCGAGTGTTGTATTAAAAATGTTGCATACTTATTTGGGCGCTGGCCGTTTTGGGATTTACTTACGATTTTATGATGCAGCGCAGAAAGTTCCCGTTCGGTGACACGACGACTGGCTGCCTCACGTCGACGCTGCCGGAACTGGCTATACTTATAGGCGAGCATAACGCCGGGCAGGGCTAAGGCCTCCAGCGGTGACTTTCGACCAAAGGGCATGCTAAGGATTATTGTTAGGAAGGGAAATTAAAGGGAAAGGAAGAGGAATATTACGTTGGCTAAGACTTGCCTCAAGTCTTTATTTATTTCTTTTGTTTTCTTTTTTTGTTGTTGTTGTTGTTTTTGGCGAGTGTTGAATTATTGCTTTGCCGTTCGACTGCAATCAACCGTTAGGCGCGGCGTTTAGGCAGCTGCTGAGCGTCTCATTATAATGATTATATAATATGCACAACACAATCTAAACATTTTCGGCAAGTAGTTGTTGTATGTGCGTGTGCGTGTGCGTTTTGCGGCAAGTGTGTGTCGAATGTGTTGCGAGACCATGAAGTTGATCTTCTTCTTCTTCTTGTTATTTTTTTTTGTTTTTTATTTTTGACTCACACACAATTTACAATTTTATTTGTTTTTCCGTTTTCTGCGCATGCTGATGAGCTGCAATCACTTAACATTCGATTTCAATTTCAATTTCAATTTCAATTGCAATTTCAATTTCAATTTGGAATTTACGTTTTATTTTTGTTGCGAAAGCACACACACACCCACGCACACATACACCCACGCACACTAGCATATCGTCCCCCATCCATATTTATCATGAGACACATCTCTATGATTGCAATCCTCTTGATTTCAAGTGTGTTGCAAGTGTTGGTTGCCCCACTGGGAGGCAGCAGTGAAAGCCACATGCCACATGCCACATACTACATACCACATGGCACACGCCACAGTTCAGCTTAGCTCTGACAGCTCAGCTCAGCTCAGTTCAGTCAGCGCCAAGCGCCAAGAACAAACGTGTTTGTTTTGATTTCACAGATACTTAAGCACTTTCATATTGTTCGAATTCGATTTGGTTTTCGCCTTGAAATCTTTGTCTTGTCTTGTTTCTTTCAAGTTTATTGTACAGGGAAAATCTTATCATCAATTTCTAACGAACTTTGACTGAATGATAGTTGCGAATATTCAGAATATAATGAAAACGAGATAAGTGACAAAATTTGATTGCTTGTGATTTTATAATTTATTAAATTTTCAATAATAATAAAATTTTATTTTGATATTTATTTCAAATATTCTTAAAAATTATTTGAAATGTTTTTCAATAATTTTTAAAATACAACAAAAAATAATTTAAGATATTTCCGCGCACATTTTTAATTATTTTTGAAAATAATTCGAGATATTTTTAAAAAGTATTTTAAATATTCTTGAAGATGAATTAAAATTTTAATTTCAATTAAATTAGGTTTGGTATTTATTTAAAATATTCTTGAAAATTATTAAAAATATTTTTTAATATTATTTAACATATAACAAAAAATGAATTAAGATTTCAAGAATTTTTTAAAATTATTTCAGATATTTTTGAAAAGTATTTTTGAAACTGAATTTAAATTTTAATTCAATTAATGAAAATGTTAAAAAATGATTTAAGATATTTCCGAACTTTTTACAAGTATTTTTTTCATTATTATTTTAATTATTCTTGAAAATTAATTAAAATATTTTTGAACATTTATTAAAGTATTCTCGAGAATTAATTAAATTATTTTTAAAAAAAATTATTAAAATAAAAAATTTAAAGAATAAATAAATAAAAAAATGTTTTAAAATGATTTAAAGTTTTTTTTTTGAGAATTATTTTAAATATCATTTTAAATTATATAAAATTATTTTGTCAATTATTCAAAAATATATATAAATATCTCTTTTCTATTCCATAAATATTTTAATTTTAACCCAAATTTATCTTTCTTTTTTTAGAATATTAATATCCTTTTTTCCCTTTTTTGTTCTACTGAAACTTTTCTTTTTGCTTGTCACTTTTCGAGCAAAAATCTTCGATTGCTGCGCATTTTGTTTGCCATTTGCCTGTCAAGGCAAACTAATTTCTCTGTCTGTCTGTTGTGTCTATCTATTTGTCTATCTATCGCTCTGTCTAACTGTCTGTTTGTCTGTCTATCTTTGTCTGTTATCATTATTTGTCAGAGCTTGGCATTAAAATCGCTAAATAAATTTATGCTTGGGCTTTGGCTACGGCTTCAAATTACAAGGCAAAGGCGAACATTAATTTCAATTAGAATTAGAAATCACACAAATCACATACACGCACACACACACACACACATACACACGCATCGGACTTGGCAACTGGCTGTGAATGGGAGGCGTATGCAAGGAGGCGTGGTTGCAGTATATGAAACTGTCGCTGATTACACGCTGCGTTTAGTTTGAGTTCGAAGGCAACTTTTATATATAATTTTTTTTTATACGCACACAACACACATGTATATGAGTAAGAGTGACAGAGATAGAAACTGTTTTGAAAATATTTCAAACGTTACTTTACGAAGACCACGTGCGTCGGTGGCCAACGCAAAACGTCGAATGTCGCACAGTTCGCTTCGCAGTTTCCCACGCAACCATCCTGGAAGCTGCGTGTGTCTGTCTGCCTGTATCTGTATACGTGTATACGTGTCTGTATGTGTATGTGTGTGTCTGTGACTGTGTCTTAGTCTGTGTTTGTACGCATTTCCAGTATGTTTGCAAAGACAATTTCTGCTTTTTTTTTTTTTTGGAGGTGGAGTCTCTGCCGCTGAACGCCTTTCCAGTGCAGGTTGTTTATTTTCACAGCACGCGGTTGACTTTATTTATTTTTTTTTATTTTTTTTTATTTTTTATTTTTATTACTTTGCTGTTGTTGTTCTTGTGCTTTTGTTATTGTTCTATTCTATTTTATTTTATTTTTATGTATGTTATATTGTTGTTGTCTAATTAAATGAGCTATGAGAAACACGCAATTTGCTGTGCTGACAAATGATTTCATTAATTGACCTTTATTCGCGCGCGCCCTCAACTCACAAATTGCACACTGAACACGTAACGGTAAATGTTTTGCGAGTATGTGAACGAGTTAACGATGAGTAAATTCCGCGTTACGCTGCGTTACGTTTCGTTGCGCTGCCAACATTCGCCAACGAACGCGGACTACGAACTGCTGCTGCAAGGATTTTTGCGCTTCCAGCTGGCAGCAAAATCACAAAATAAACAGCGCAAGCGCATGAAGAGAGAGAAAGAGTGAGAGCGAAATAATACAGTTAGCCGGCAATTTAGTATAACACTTTGCTGGCTCATGTTAGAGCAGTTTACAACATTTCGTTGTTTATACACCGCAGAGCGTGTGCTAGATAGAGAGAGAGAGAGTGAGAGAGGTAAAAGCAAGAGCGGCGAATTGAGTGAGTAACTCTGAGTCTCGTAAACAAAACGTCATCACATTTGGACAGTTGTATGCATGTAGATATACCAGCGTATATATGTATGTGTGTGTGTGTGTGTATGACAAACAAATCACAAACTTGGGGCACATTTACATTTACATTGTCGCAGCTCGGACACTTTTGCGACACTTTAGTGACTTTTGGACTTGGCCAATTGCTGTTGCGGTTTTGTAGTTTTGGCCAGCTTGGCCAATTGGTACAATTCAATTTAACGAGCGACAGTTAATTATCCGTTCTTGCTGCCATTTTGCTGCCTTGTTGTGCTAATTGTTGCGGCTTTTTATTAGAATTTGTGGCCTTACTGGGATTTTCATATGTTTGTTTGTTTATTTTGCTTGCGTTTTGTGTTGTTTGTTGACCAAAAATACAACTCAAGGCAAAAGCCATAATTAGATGTACAATTATAAATGTAATTAATTGAGCAATAAATAGGTAAAAATTATTATAGTATTTTTTGACATTGGCCTGCCTCAATGTTCACTTAATTTAATGCTTAGCAATATGTTGTTAACTAAATGTTTATGCAATGGGAATTAAATGTTGCTATGATCTGCAGTTGCTCTATTTCTATTTCTCGCACCGCATAGCAACATGCTGCTTTGAATGTTGCTACAGCATATATACAAGAAATGCATTAATGTAAAGCAACATGTTGCTAATTAAATGTTGCATTGTGTCTATGCAGCTCTCTATCGCTCTCTCTTTGCATAGCTACATATGTTGCTAAGAGATTTTACAACATGATCCAAACGTAGATCAGCTCTCTCACTCTCACTAACTTTATTACATGCATAACATTTCGTACACTCTCTCACACACACACTCACATATATGATGCAGATCAATAGGTTTTAAGAGCGCAGGTCAACTAAGCGCACACATAAAAAAACAATAACAACAACAACTGCAAAACAAACAGCAAAGGAAATTGTCAAATAAAAACTATAAAGCAAAAATGAAAGCAAAACACACAATAAGCAAAATCAAAGTAAAAACAAATGACTGGAAAATCAGCAAAGAAAAAACTGTTATACAAACGCTGAGAGTGCAAAGAGTACACACCAAATGAGAGCGAAGAGCGCTTAAAGCTCTCGCATGGCCTGCTTTGGCATATATGCAAAAACAATTTGCTAGGCAAAAACGATAATAACAACAGCAACAACAATAGCAACACGACGACGCCATGGAAAATGATGACGTAAATAGAATAGCAGCATTAAAGCAACAACAAAAAAAAAAAAAACTATTCGTTCCTTAAAAACTTTTGCACTTTGTGCTCAATTTGACTTTTTTTTGTTTTTCGTTTTTTTGTTGTGTTTGCGTTTCTATTTCTATTTTTAGGCAGCACAGCTCACTGCACAGACACATATACATAGACATGCATAGAAATGCATGGACAAGCGCACATATACACGCATATATATTGGCATATCAATCATACGCCATGTGCTCGCTTAGTATTAAATTAATCAACAGTGGCATCAAAATAATCGACATTTCTTGGCAAAATATTCGCATACACATTTACACATACACATATACACATAAACGCTATCATTGTCTCTTTTATTCTTGCTCCTCTCGCTCTTTCCTACATTCTCTGACATTGTCCAAGTTTGTTGACGTGCCCGCTCATAGACATTCATTGACGTCACACGACGTGTGCCACCAGCTGCTGCCTGCGTTTTGTCGCATTGCATTGCTGCCACAACATAAGGCAAGCTGGAACTGACCTTAGCCAAAAAGAAAAACGAATAAAAAAAAAAATATAAAATAAAATATGAAGAAAATTGTTTACACTTTGCACGTCAAATGTTTTCACATTTCTTGTTGGCCAATTACCAAATTCTTGGCAACAGCAGCAGCCACAGCAACAGCAGTGACTTGTCTTAGCATTTTCATTAATATTTAAGCTTTTTTTTATTATTAAATTTTAAAGTTTCCTTCTCTTTATTTATTTAATAAATTTATTTTATTTATTTTATTTATTTTATTCATTTTATTTATTTTATTTATTTTATTAATTTTATTAATTTTATTAATTTTATTAATTTTATTAATTTTATTAATTTTATTAATTTTATTAATTTTATTAATTTTATTAATTTTATTAATTTTATTAATTTTATTAATTTTATTAATTTATATTTATATTTTATTTAATTTTATTAATTTTATATTATTAATTTTATTTATTTTATTTATTTTATTTATTTTATTTATTTTATTTATTTTATTTATTTTATTTATTTTATTTATTTTATTTATTTTATTTATTTTATTTATTTTATTTATTTTATTTATTTTATTTATTTTATTTATTTTATTTATTTTATTTATTTTATTTATTTTATTTATTTTATTTATTTTATTTATTTTATTTATTTTATTTATTTTATTTATTTTATTTATTTTATTTATTTTATTTATTTTATTTATTTTATTTATTTATATTTATTTTATTTATTTTATTTTTTATTTTATTTATTTTTATTTAATTTTATTTATTTTTATTTATTTTATTTATTTATTTATTTATTTTTATTTATTTTATTTATTTTATTTTATTTTATTTATTTTATTTATTATTATTTATTTTTATTTTTATTTTATTTATTTTATTTATTTTTTATTTATTTTTATTTATTTTATTCATTTTATTCATTTTATTTATTTTATTTATTTTATTTATTTTATTTATTCTTTAAAATTAAAATTTAAAGCTTTAATAAAAATGAAATCGAATACAAAGACTGAAGCA
>JBAMBR010004916.1:0-12876 GCA_037044475.1 Zaprionus obscuricornis | reverse complement strand
ATTTGGCTCATTCTCACCTTTAACGATGCTCCGTTTGTGTGTGGTGTGAAACGTTGACGTACAGAAAGAGAGAGAGAGCGAGATGGGGCAAGTTGACTATGCGCTACTATGGAATTGCATGTTGCATGTTGCATTCATTGGATGCAAAGTTAGTTGCGTTTTTTTTTTGTTTTTTTTGTTTTTTGTTGCTGCTGCTGCTGTTGCTGTTGTAACATTTGTATATGCATCAAGTTGTAGCAGAGCGTTTGCTTTTGTTAGTGAGACAACCTCAATTCATATTAGATTTCTATGTATAGCTCACTGTATGTGTGTGTGTGTGTGTGTGTGTTTGTGATTATGTTTGTGAGTTGTTTGTTGCCTGCCAGCTTGCAGTGTGTCCCGTGCAAAGTTGGGAATTCAGCAAAATGGAGCGCACAAACAAAAGATACTGCGACTGAAAGGCAAATGGAGTGTGCAGCAGTGGGGGGAGAGGACGAGGGGCTGGGTAAGTTAAGCGAAGTAGGCAGAGAGTACTGTGCAAGTTTTTTTTTTCTTCATTCATTTTTTTTTTGAGAGAGAGTTTTGGAAAGTTCTTGTTGATGTTTGCAGGCCTAGAACTGCGCATTCACTGGCGCGTTAAAAGTCTCACACGGCGAAAAGCATTCACAATACACACACACACACTCTGACACAGGCACACAGACATGTGGCATGCAAATAAAATGAATAAATAAAATTTGCACATGTGTTGTTCACACCTGCCGCTAAAAACACATAAAAGTCCAGGCACAAAAATGAAGTGCGACTTCGCGCATTGTTGTTGTACTTCTTGTTCTTGTTGTTGCTGTTGTTGTTGTTATTGTTGCCTGCAAAATGAAGTTGAACAACGAATGAAGCACATACAATGCGTTGGCCTGGGAGCATTGTTTATTGTTGTTGGCATCAGCGTTACTGTTGTTGCTTTTGTTGTTGCGCTTAAATTGCTGGCAGTAAAAACTGCAGCACGCACATCACCAAACGCAGCAAGAACAACAATTACAGTGTACTGCCAAGGCAGCCAAACATTCAGCCATACTATAAAAACCGAAAATCGGGTCATTTGTTGTTACAGTGAAAAAAAAAAAGAAAGAGAAAACTGGCGTTGAATGTTAACACTGGCAGCTAACAGTTTTCAGCTCCCATATGAAGCTAAAGGGATCTGCTGCTGTTGCTTTAGCTGCTGCTACGACTGCTGCCCGTAAAGTTTATGTTGTGTTGCAAAAGTGTCAGCAGCAGCAGCAATGGCAGCAGTAGCAGCAGCAAACATCTTCACGCTAAGCATATGGGTTTGGCTCATTGCAAAGCTAGCGGTGCTTAAAGTTTTTATTTAACGTAAATAACTTGCGAATTGCTTAGGTGTCTGTGTGCGTGTGTTTGTGTGTGTGTGGCAAATGATGCTTACCTGATTGTGCCACAATTAACTGCGCATTCTGAGTTCTTAAAATGCAGCTGTAAACAATGTTAAATATTTTTTTTTTTTTATATATAAATTTTTTTGTTGATTTTTTTGTATAAATCAGAAATTTTGCTATAAATATTTGTCACAAATTATAACAACAACAACTGTCGCTGCATTACACATTAATTACACAGTTTTATTTTTGCATTTTGTAGCATTTATATCTAATGTTGAAATATCTTCATTACTTGAACTTCTAACTTCTTTATCATCGTCTAATGACAATAAATTATTTAGCTCCATGCAATCTGTTATTGATACAAGTTTCCAACCATTTTCTTTTATATGATAAAGTCGTATTAATCCACCAGAATAACAATCAAGATACGTTGCCTGATAAATGGCACGTAATGCTAAATTATATGCTTGCTGATCGCTTAAATCATAGCTATAATCTGTATCCATAATACCAAGAGCATTCATTGAGCCGCTGCCAACAGAAAATGAATTGCCTTCCGTACGTAGACCTTCACTATCAACATAAATGAGTTTAGCACCATCGGGATCATAGCCAGCTAATATCATACCCATAGATAGACCCATGCCCTTGAAACGATGTGCAATATTGCAGATAATACGTGATGCACTTGTTACTGGCATATTTTGATTATTTGATTTTATGCGATATAGGCGACATTCCATAGTTAAGACACGATCCCAATAGATGCAATCGGCAGCACCGCCAGCTATGGTGCCAAGCATACATTTATCTAGTTCAACAACTTTTTTCATTTCCTGTGATGCTATAAATGTGCCACTTGTTATTCTAGAATCAGCACAGAGTATAATGCCACCTTGATATTTGAAACCCAATGTTGTTGTGCCATGTTGTATATTTAAATTGATTTGATTCGTTTTCATTATTTGTTTTAATCTCGCAACGGGATTATCAAAGGGTGGGGCAAGTAATGTATAAGGATTTTTAAATAATCCTTGAGCAATTTTCACTTCAAGTTCGGCAAATTCAATATTAAGATCGTCCTGCATAAAAGGCAATTTATTTAATCCACAAATCGCTTCCAAGGCCATTTAAATTTGACCATAAATAATATTTGAAAATTGTTTATCAATAATCAAAACAATTTGGAAATATATATAAAAAAAAAAAAAAATATATTAAAAAATTAATAGCGAAAGATTTAGAAATTAAAATAAAATAATATAAATAGAATTAAATATTTTGAAAACATTTTCAAAGTCATTTAAATATTTCCATGTGAAAATTAATTTCTATATATATTTATCTATAATTTTTCCAACAATTTTTAGAGAATTTTAAAATATTAAAAAATATTTTAGTTAATTGTTTAAAATTTGTATTAAATCAACGGAAAATACAACACGAAAAATTGATCTAAATCTTTAAATATTTATATGATTTTTAACTTTTTCACTCGCCAACTTTAATTCATGCGTCCTTCAATCCTTATGCTAAGAATATCAAATAAATCTTTGAACATTTTTTGACCAATTTTCACAAATTTCACTTTAAAAAAAAAAAAATATATTAGAAAATTAATTTTCAGCATTGAAATATTTAAATGACTTTGAAAATGTTTTCAAAATATTTAATTCTATTTATATTATTTTATTTTAATTTCTAAATCTTTCGCTATTTATTTTTTAATATATTTTTTTTTTATTTAAAGTGAAATTTGTGAAAATTGGTCAAAAAGAGTTCAAAGATTTATTTGCATTATTCTTAGTTACAATTGAAGGATTGAAGGATGCATGAATTAAAGTTGGCATGAAAAAGTTAAAAATCATATAAATATTTGAAGATTTAGATCAATTTTTCGTGTTGTATTTTCCGTTGATTTAATACAAATTTTAAGCAATTAACTAAAAGTATTTTTTATTATTTTAAAATTCTTTAAAAATTGTTGGAAAAATTATAGATAAATATATATAGAAATTAATTTTCACATGGAAATATTTAAATGACTTTGAAAATGTTTTCAAAATATTTAATTCTATTTATATTATTTTATTTTAATTTCTAAATCTTTCGCTATTAATTTTTTAATATATATTTTTTTTTTTATATATATTTCCAAATTGTTTTGATTATTGAAAAACAATTTTCAAATATTATTAATGGTCATTTTTAAATGGCCTTGGAAGCGATTTGTGGATTAAATAAATTGCCTTTTATGCAGGACGATCTTAATATTGAATTTGCCGAACTTGAAGTGAAAATTGCACAAGGATTATTTAAAAATCCTTATACATTACTTGCCCCACCCTTTGATAATCCCGTTGCGAGATTAAAACAAATAATGAAAACGAATCAAATCAATTTAAATATACAACATGGCACAACAACATTGGGTTTCAAATATCAAGGTGGCATTATACTCTGTGCTGATTCTAGAATAACAACACAGGAAATGAAAAAAGTTTATAAGCATCATTTGCCACACACACAAACTTTAAGCACCGCTAGCTTTGCAATGAGCCAAACCCATATGCTTAGCGTGAAGATGTTGCTGCTGCTACTGCTGCCATTGCTGCTGCTGCTGACACTTTTGCAACACAACATAAACTTTACGGGCAGCAGTCGTAGCAGCAGCTAAAGCAACAGCAGCAGATCCCTTTAGCTTCATATGGGAGCTGAAAACTGTTAGCTGCCAGTGTTAACATTCAACGCCAGTTTTCTCTTTCTTTTTTTTTTTCACTGTAACAACAAATGACCCGATTTTCGGTTTTTATAGTATGGCTGAATGTTTGGCTGCCTTGGCAGTACACTGTAATTGTTGTTCTTGCTGCGTTTGGTGATGTGCGTGCTGCAGTTTTTACTGCCAGCAATTTTAGCGCAACAACAAAAGCAACAACAGTAACGCTGATGCCAACAACAATAAACAATGCTCCCAGGCCAACGCATTGTATGTACTTCATTCGTTGTTCAACTTCATTTTGCAGGCAACAATAACAACAACAACAAGAACAACAAGAACAAGAAGTACAACAACAATGCGCGAAGTCGCACTTCATTTTTGTGCCTGGACTTTTATGTGTTTTTAGCGGCAGGTGTGAACAACACATGTGCAAATTTTATTTATTCATTTTATTTGCATGCCACATGTCTGTGTGTGCCTGTGTATGTCTGAGTGTGTGTGTGTGTGTGTGTATTGTGAATGCTTTTCGCCGTGTGAGACTTTTAACGCGCCAGTGAATGCGCAGTTCTAGGCCTGCAAACATCAACAAGAACTTTCCAAAACTCTCTCACAAAAAAAAAAAATGAACGAAGAAAAAAAAAACTTGCACAGTACTCTCTGCCTACTTCGCTTAACATACCCAGCCCCTCGTCCTCTCCCCCCACTGCTGCACACTCCATTTGCCTTTCAGTCGCAGTATCTTTTGTTTGTGCGCTCCATTTTGCTGAATTCCCAACTTTGCACGGGACACACTGCAAGCTGGCAGGCAACAAACAACTCACAAACATAATCACAAACACACACAGGCACACACACACATACATACAGTGAGCTATACATAGAAATCTAATATGAATTGAGGTTGTCTCACTAACAAAAGCAAACGCTCTGCTACAACTTGATGCATATACAAATGTTACAACAGCAACAGCAGCAGCAGCAACAAAAAACAAAAAAAACAAAAAAAAAACGCAACTAACTTTGCATCCAATGAATGCAACATGCAACATGCAATTCCATAGTAGCGCATAGTCAACTTGCCCCATCTCGCTCTCTCTCTCTCACTCTCTCTTTCTGTACGTCAACGTTTCACACCACACACAAACGGAGCATCGTTAAAGGTGAGAATGAGCCAAATGCCACACGCCACATGACGTTGCATGTAATTTGCTCCTCCTGTGCGTTTTCCTCTCTCTCTCGCACTCTTAGTGCAAGCGACCTGTCTACATCCAGGCCGTGTCAGCTCGAAGTGAACTCCAAGCCAAAGCCAAGTCAAGCTGTCATTCAGGGAAACCCGAACGCATGCCACACATCTACACATACACACACACACACACACATACATATACACAGTGTAGAGTCACTCACAGACATCTACAGACTCCTACAGAAACTCACACACACACACACACATATATATATATATAGAGAGAGACATACTCTCATCATAAGCAAATAATTAAAATTTCACTTTCTTGGCAATTCACTTTTCACTTTTCATGCACACTGCACAAAATGGTGTCATCAGTTTTTTTGTCACCTTTGTTTTAAGTTTTTCCTCATTTTCCGGCATTTTTCACGTTTTGTGAAATGTTGAAAATTTTATGCTTTAAATATTTAAGTTACGTTTCAGAGACTAACTATGAGAAAACTAACTATGAAAATAAAGTTAAATAAATAAATAAAAATTGTAGTATAAAAATATGAATAAAAATTTATAGAAATAAATAAAAATAAAATTAATGTATTAAAATAAATAATTTACATAAATTAAATAAAAATTAAAAAAGAAATGAAAATAATGAAATATAAATAAAATAAATAATTATAAGCAAAAAATAAATACAATATAATACAAAATATTATAAAAATAAATATAATAAATAATTAATTAAAGTATAAAAATATAAATAAAAATTTATAGAAATAAATAAAAATAAAATTAATGAATTAAAATAAATAATTTACATAAATTAAATAAAAATTAAAAAACAAATGAAAATAATGAAATATAAATATAATAAATAAATATAAACAAAAAATAAATATAATATAATACAAAATATTATAAAAATAAATATAATAAATAATTAATTAAGTAAATGAAAATATTAAATAATTTAAAATAAAAAAAAAATTACGAAAATTCATAGAAATAAGTAAAATATAAAATAAATTAATATAAATAAATAACAAAAATTTATTGAAATAAGTAAAAAATAAATTAAAAATAAATGAAATATAAATATAATAAATAATTATAAGCAAAAAATAAATAAAATATAAAATATTACAAAAATAAATTCAATAAATAATTATAAATAAATGAAAATATTAAATAATATTAAGTTAAAAAAAAATGCACAAAAATTTCTAGAAATAAGTAAAATAAAAAATTAATAAAAATAAATAAATACTTTAAATAAATTAATCAAATAATAATAAAATAAATTAATATAAACATATTTATATAAAAATATTAAATAAACTAAAATAAAATAAAAATAACAAAAATTTATAGAAATTAATAAAAATAAAATTAAATAAATAAAAATATAAATGAATAAAAAAATGCTAAATATATTTTAATATATTTTATATATTTTAATATATTTTATATATTTTATATTAAATGTAAATAAAATAAAATTAAATAAATACAAAAAAATATAAATATTTTAAATAAACATAAATAAAAATAAAAATAAATTAAAAATAAGTAAAATTCAAATAATTACAATGCCATTATTAATTAAATTTAATTTATACTTTAACATTTTTTTTATCATAAAATAAAATGTAATTCAATTTTAAGTTAATTTGCATAGATAAAAAAAATTTTGTTGTACTTACCACATCGATAATTTGCATTAAAGTTAAACCAAAGCTTAATTGTAATGGGTCCGATTCGTTGAGAACCGGACGTTCTAGTGTATTATAAGGATCCAAAAGATCATGTAACAGTCTCTTTTCATGATATCCTGCTAAGCAAACTGCAAAAAAAAAAACAAAAGGAAATTTAGAAATTAGTTTGAGCAACTTTTCAATGCAACATTTATAAAGCTAAAGATAAATATAAAGATGGAAAAAGATATAGAGATAGCAGAATAGTATGATATAAGATATGACATAATGGACGTAGGCAAACGTGTTGTTGTTGTTGATGCCGTTTGTCTGCTGCTTGCCGGCTGCTTGCCTGCTGCTTGCTGCAAGTGTTTGCCATTTCACAAAAGCACCGCAAATCAACATCAATAATTCGTGTGGCAAATGGAACAACATGGAAGGAAACATAAGAGACAAACAACTTGGAACGACATACTGAGACAGAGACGAGAGTAAGAGAGAGAGAGAGAGATAGAGGAAACTAAAATTTATTGATATGCAAAAGTTTACGAGTTTTCGGTTTGGTTTTAGGTTTTTTTTTTTTTTTTGTTTTTTTGCAACAACTTGGCCAAAAACGGATTCTATTCTTGCTGCTGCTGTTGCTGCTTCTGCCATTTGCTGTTTTCTGTTTTCTGTTTCAGTTACTATTTGAGCATGCGGGTGAAACTTTTGCTGCTTCGCTTCTTTAGTTCTTTTTGCTCTTTTCGCATTCCCTACATCGCCCTCTCTTTCGCACTTATGTGTCTGTGTCTTTGACTGTCTATTGTTCTGGCTTTGCGTATAACAAAAGGAAACTTTTATTAAGCCAAAAGTTTTTAACATACAAATTTTCTTGGTTTCTTGCTTGGACTTGGACTGTTCGCTTTCCTTGGCGATAATAAATTGGCTCTGGCACAGTCACACTCACACTCACACACATACTTAATAATACAGTGAGTGTAGGAGTAGGACAAAAAAATAAAATAACACTCATACGCCCCGTTATTTGTCTACCGCTTTACCGAATCGTTATCGTCGAATTATTTATGCATGCAACGCCAACGACAAAGAAAACTACTCGTAAGAATGGCAAGCATGTACGGCATGTTCTACTATCTTCTATCTTCTCCCTCATACACTACATTTCTCTCTTTTTCTCGCTCACTCTTCTCTCTTTATCATTTTGATAATTTCCTAAGAGTTCTGTGCACAGTTTTCTGTTTTCTTTTCCTGAGGGATGAGAAGTAGCGCGCAAAGAGCCAAGTGCTATGAGTATTTTTTTCTTTTTCTTTATTTTTTTTTTTTTTTTTTGCTGTCTGGCATGCCACACACCATCCATCCACTAGCATAAGGAATAAGCAGAAAATCTATGCTGTTAAGTAGCAGTAAGTGTCGGATTTTGTATAAACTTAAGTGTAGCATGCAATGCAGCTTTTTCGCAAACTATGAAGAAAAATTGTTGCCTGCAGATTTGCAGAGAGATTCATTTTTAATGACTTTCACCACTTGTTGACGCTTGAATGCTTCAATTGTATTTAAAGCACGTTTATAATGCCAACAACAACTCAATGAAGAATTGTTAATATTTTTTGTTGCCAGTTGAAATTAAAATTGAAATTGCGGTTATATAAGTGAAGATTAATTGCATATTGATTAGAAATTCAAATGTTGCTGATTCAGTTCAGTAAAATTCCTAATGATGCTGGTGTGGTCTGTGAATTTTTAATTGCCAGCGATTATGTTGCACTTTAGAAATTGACTGACAATGGCAAGTGCAGCACATTGTGCATAGTGACGTCAGCAAAAAAAAAATATAAAAAAATGCTTAAGTGCTTTTCAACAATGGTAAGTAATAAAATGGAATTAGCCAAAAAATTGCTCGTTATTATTTCAAGTTTTCATTTTCTATTTTTCATTTATCACTTTTCATTTTTGCAATTTATTTAAATTTTTCTCTTAAATTTATAAAATATTTACAAATTTTTTGTCGGCCACAGAAAATATTACTATTTTAATATTTATTACTTGTAAATCTTTGAAAAGTGTTTTAATGAAATTCATTGTAAAATTCTACAAAAATAAATAAAAATAAATATAATGAATAATTTACATAAATTAAATAAAAATTAAAAAAGAAATGAAAATAATGAAATATAAATATAATTAATAATTATAAACAAAAAATAAATATATAATATAATACAAAATATTATAAAAAATAAATATAATAAATAATTAATTAAGTAAATGAAAATATTAAATAATTTAAAATAAAATAATATTAACGAAATTTCATAGAAATAAGTAAAATATAAAATAAATTAATATAAATAAATTTAACTAAAAATATTTAATAAAATAATATAAAAATAACAAACAATAAAATAAATAAAATAATAAAAATAAAATAATATAAACAAAATAAAAAAAAAAACAATAAAAAAAATGCTTAAGTGCTTTTCAACAATGGTAAGTAATAAAATGGAATTAGCCAAAAAATTGCTCGTTATTATTTCAAGTTTTCATTTTCTATTTATCATTTATCACTTTTCATTTTTGCAATTTATTTAAATTTTTCTCTTAAATTTATAAAATATTTACAAATTATTTGTCGGCCACAGAAAATATTACTATTTTAATATTTATTAGCTGTAAATCTTTGAAAAGTGTTTTAATGAAATTCATTGTAAAATTCTACAAAAATAAATAAAAATAAAATTAATGAATTAAAATAAATAATTTACATAAATTAAATAAAAATTAAAAAAGAAATGAAAATAATGAAATATAAATATAATAAATAATTATAAACAAAAAATAAATATAATATAATACAAAATATTATAAAAATAAACATAATAAATAATTAATTAAGTAAATGAAAATATTAAATAATTTAAAATAAAATAATATTAACGAAATTTCATAGAAATAAGTAAAATATAAAATAAATTAATATAAATAAATTTAACTAAAAATATTTAATAAAATAATATAAAAATAACAAACAATAAAATAAATAAAATAATAAAAATAAAATAATATAAACAAAATAAAAAAAAAAAACAATAAAAAAAATGCTTAAGTGCTTTTCAACAATGGTAAGTAATAAAATGGAATTAGCCAAAAAATTGCTCGTTATTATTTCAAGTTTTCATTTTCTATTTATCATTTATCACTTTTCATTTTTGCAATTTATTTAAATTTTTCTCTTAAATTTATAAAATATTTACAAATTATTTGTCGGCCACAGAAAATATTACTATTTTAATATTTATTAGCTGTAAATCTTTGAAAAGTGTTTTAATGAAATTCATTGTAAAAATTCTACAATTCATTTCATTTATTTATTAAATATTTATTTATCAATAAATCAGAATTTAATTTTTTACTATGCCATGATAAAAATTTGCTGACATTTTGTTGATTATTTATGCAAATGTTATTCATAAATTTAATCAAGTTTCATTTCATGTGGAAGAGCATAAGTTTACATTTAAGCATTTTTATTTTTATTTTTTTTATTTTTTTTTCCACTTGTTTTGTTAACAAAATGTTTTAGCTAAAGATTTACATACAAAATGAACATCTTAAAAATTATGCACATAATTTTCTAGCTTCATTTTTTTTTTTTATTTTCTCTCCTTCTCTCTTAGTCTAGCTGTCTCTATTTTATTTTTTTGCTTAGTTTTAATTTGCCCTTAGTCTTTTGCAAGAGAAACTTGCACACACATAGACACAGACACACGTTAAGCTCTTGTCGGTCTCAGGGAATGTAGTGGAAAATTCTTTTATTTCACTTTCTTGCACGTTTGCATATTTCACTATTCACTATATTTCTATCTCTTTCGTTTTGCCCATTTCTCGCGTTTGCATTGCATTTAAAATTAAAAATTCTTAAACAAAATGCAGACGCCGCAAGCATCACAGCTAACGAGCACAGCTGTAGCTGTATAGCTGTAGAGACAATACAACAGTACTTAGGGGAGATGCGTAAAGGGGCGTCGTATGGTTGCTAAGCCTTTAAGGCAAAGCATTGACATCACTGCACAAAGCAAATGCAAAATAAAAAAAATATATATATAAAATAAAAAAAAGTACATAACAAAAAAAAACAGGGCCAACGTCTGATGAAGTGTCAAAATGAATGTAATAATAAAACAAATACTTCAAGTAGAAACACAGAGACAAATACGAGACTAAAATATATAATGAAGAGTGAGAGAGAGATAGAGAGATGCATCGCATAAAAGCTTTGTATATATTTAAAAAAAAAAACACAAAATAAGAAAAAAAATTAAGAATACTTTTACTGCTAAGACTTTTGTTTGCAATGCTTTTTATTGCATTTGTTTGAGCGAGTGAAAAAAAGTGTAGCATACTTTCTAGGGCAATAGTTTTTTCTCAATGAGAAACTGAACTAATGAATATGCATAACGTAACTTCAAATAGAATTACTTTAGTTTAATGCAAGTGCAAGTGCTAAAAAGCATTTGATTTGCAATGCATTGCATTCCCTCACTCGCATTTGCACTCACACTCACACCCACACTCACAATCTATTCACATTCATTCAGCCATTAATGACTCACATGAAGCGTAAGATGGACAAAGAAGACAAAGCGAGAGAGCAAAAAAATAGAGAACTGAAATGTTTTTGCTATGTGGCAATTTTCTTAACTTTTGCCTTTGGGAGCAAAGCATATAAATTTGTGGCCATTTTTCAAATGCCTTTTCAATGGCTGCACTTTGGCTTTTTGGTATTCTCTTACGCTTTTTCTTCTTTTGCTCTTGCTTTCTATATTGTTGTTGTTGTTGTTGCTGTTGCTGCTACTGTTGTTGTTTCTGGGCCTTCACTTGTTTGGCGGCAGGCCGCATAAAATTGCAATTTTATTGCAGTGAAGCATGAAAAAGTAATTGCTATTTCACAAAGTCGCAACAACAACAAGCAATGGCAACAGCTGCGTTATTGGGCAACAGGACAAACAGCCAGCCAAATATCCTGTACATAAGAAACAAGGATATGGCTTGCTGGGCGGCAACAGCGGATGGGGACATAATGGTATATGGGAATAAGGCCAAGTCAGTGTTGCCTAGCACAACCACAAAAAGAGCTGAAGCCAATTTAATGTACGCCAAATAAAAAAAAAATCAAAAGCAAAACAAAATTACTCTGCAAAAATGCAGCCTCCAAAAAGAAAGGCTAAAAACAATAATAACAACAACAAAAACTTTCAACTGCCAAAAACAAGAAGAGCTGAGCATGAGCATAAAAAAAAGCTTACGAAAAAAAAGAAAACAAAGCAAAGGAACTTTTCAGTCACAAATAATATACTCTGACAAACAGGATCAGGAGTGGAGATTCAAGAAAATTATTATCAACATTTTGAAGAATTTTTGAAGTTGAAAAAATTCAGTAAGAAATTAATTTATTTTTTTTTAAGATATATATATATAGGATACCTATATATATATATATATTTTTTTTTTTTGGAAATTTATTGTAATTAAATTTAAAAATATAACAAATATTAAAAACAAATACAAATTTATTATAAATATATTTTAATTTATTTAAAAATTTACATTTTAATTTAATTGAAAAAAATAAATAAATAAATAAAAAATTAATAAGTAAATAAATTACCAAATGATTAAATAAATTAAAAGATAAAATTAAATAAATAAAATAAAACTAAACAAATAAAATAAAAATAAATAAATAAAATATTATATTATATTATACAATTTTTTTTTAAATAAATAATTGGTTGAAATTATTTTTTAAAATTATTATAAATATTAAAAATAAATATATTTTTATTATAATTATTAATAAATTATTTTTGATTTACAATTTTGAAACTACAATTTTTTTGT
>JBAMBR010004915.1:0-15192 GCA_037044475.1 Zaprionus obscuricornis | reverse complement strand
ACTTGATTTGTTTTTGTTGTGCAGCAGTGATGGCAGCAGGCAGCAGGCAGCAGCAAAAGGTTTACACATGTAGGCCAAAGTGGCAAGATGTGATTCTTTTCTCTCTCTCACTCTCACACACTCTCTCTCTCTCTCTATCTCTCACACTCTGTTCTGCAAAGTTAACAGTTAAATGTGACAGTTTGCAAGCCGATTGCAAATTGTAAAATGCAATTGCAAAAATTGTCGAGCATGTCACGTATGCGTTTTAATTAAATGCCATCACAGCCAAAGCCCCTACGCTTGCTGGTTCACTCACATGCTCGCGCGCGGTACGAATCGCTAAAAACGAAATCGAAATCAAAATAAGAAAAATAATAACAACAACACCGACAAGAGAGCGAGAGCGAGAGCAAGAGCAGCAACAGAGACGATGGGCCACTTGGCGGCTTCCCGGTTGACACACGACTAACCGACTAAAAACTGGCCCAGAAGAAGGCACAAACTGAAATCAAAATCCAAAATACAAAAACACAACACAACACAACACAAAAAAAAAAAAAACGAAAATAAAAAAAAAGAATAAACACAAAAGCAACAAAAGAAAACAGCAAAAGCTGAAAACAATATACACAATATATTGTATATAAAATAGATGTAACCAAAAACTAAAAGAAACTGACAGACTGGCAAACTAACAAACTAACAAACTGCCAAACTGAACTAAGCACAACAGTGAGCAGCATATAGCAAGCAAACGCTGTGGACTGCCACTGGCACTGGCACTGTAACTGTAACTGTAACTGCGACTGCGACAGAGACTGAGACTGAGACGGCGACTATGACTGCGAACTGTGGTTGCGACTGTGACTGCTAAAAGCGGCCGCAGCAGAACGGTCGCACCCCTCACTTGTTGGCGGATGGTGGCAGTGGCAGCGGCAGCGGCAGCAGTGTAGCCCCCGCAAAACGTCGACGACCACACGACGACGATGACTTTTGAATAATATTTACATTTATACCATATGCAAGTGTGTGTGTGGATGCGTGTATCTGTGTGTGTGTGTGTGTGTGTGTATGCCTCGGTTTCACGCAGGCGGCCAAAAAGCAGCAAGTTGCGTTGTTAACGTGTGCGCAAAACAATGTCGAACAAAAGCAACAACTGCAGCAGCAGCAGCAACAGCAACAGCAGCAGCAGCAACGAATTGAGCTTGAGCTGGTGGAACGAACAGCAAGCCAAATAATGTGGCAGTTAAGGGGTTAAGCATGGAGTGGGGACGGGACCATGAAGCTAGCACAAAATATAAATGACGAAATTATATGTAGAAGCAACAATAACAACAACAACAAAAGCAACAACAACAACAACAACTAACTACAACAATAATAAACAGCGGCAACTACTTAAGTTATAAACAAATGCACATTAAAAATTGTGGCAGAAGCACAAATGAAAACGACAGGCAAAAACCAAAGTTGCTTGCCAGCGACTTTAAACGCTAACGAAACGCGCGCGATTTTAACACGTGCTTGTTGTTTGTGTATACATACATAGCTATGTATTACGCGTTTCGAAAGCACTAAACAAATGACTCAAATGAGCTATGAATAAATAAATTTAAATTTGAATATGAATATGAATATGAATATGTACATGAGTATATGAGTATATGAGTATGAGTATAAATACGCATTTGAAATATTTCTGGTATGCGAAAACTGTAATAAATTAAATGTTGTTTATGAAAACGAAATGAAAAGAAAAAATTTTTTTTTAAATGAATTTTAATTAATTTTCGCTTAAATTTTTTCCTTTTTGAAAATGTTTTTCGAACATTTTTCAAATTGTTTACATTTATTAATTATACAAAGACAAATACTAGCTATTAATTGTCAAAATAAATAAATCTTTGTAGTTTTCTTATACTTAAACTTAATATTAAATTTTGAATGATTTTTTTTTATGTTATATATATTTTATAGTAATCCGATTTGTATGCAAACTTGGCATGCGCATATTAGTCATGCGTAAACATAAATTCTGAAAGTTTCTAGCGGTTAGCTTAACAAACTAAAAAAGTTTTTCATACAAAATATTTGACCCATTGTTGCGATTCTTTTTCTTTTTTTTTTAATATTTTCCTAGATTTGTGGTAAAAATTTTATGAATATACTATTTATCCCCATGGCTTCATATTAGACATTGTGCTTTGTCAGCTAGATTATATAGTGTTACGATGTGGCCAATATCCACTTAAATATAGCTTAAATAATGCCTGGATAGCTGTTTGGCTGAGAGACTAGTTTAGTTGGAAACCCGACTGACAAATAACTTACCTGATGCCAGCTGATCATATGTGACGCTTTAGATCAAAAATAAATATACATATATTATATATATATATATATATATATATATATTATATTTTTCATTAAAGATTTTATTGATATATTCAATATTATTATATTGTATATATATATATTTTTTTATTTATCGTAAACACTATCCCTAATAAAATATAAAAATTGTTTGAACTAAATATATATATATGTATATTCATATATCTCTACTGATGATAAAAAATATATATATATATATATATACATTCATATCTATATATATATATGTATATGTATTAATGATTATGGCACAGTCTTGATAGCGGATCTTGATATTATTCCAACAACTTCGTTATAGTTATAGATTAGGCGGTACTTTCGAGTAATGTTAACGATGATGCCGAACTATGAAAATCACGCAATTCACAAAGTTCCTCCATAAGATCCCGAAAGAGCATTGGATTCACATTGACGCTGACCTTCATTAAGACAAACCAATCGCCAATTGTTAAATTTCGAAAAACACGTTGTACATTCTGTTTAGTCATATAGCGTAACTGGCTACGTATCATGAGTTCACGTAACGTTCGGCTAAGCATCATGGTCAGACGACACATTAGATTAAGACCCGATGCAATTGCCATGAGTAGAAACCAACACCAAAGGCATACAAAGATCTTCTCATTAAGTATATTCAATGGCAATATACATAGATTATCCATAATGCTAGCTGTACCGCTAGCACCATATTTGATGCTTACTTCACATCTAGCAATTTTTGGAAATACTTGCCATGATATCCGACTTCCAACTGCCCGTCCCAATCGTACAATCGGTATCGGTAGCTAATGCATGTAAATATTTTGACCAGAAACCATTTAGAGAAAACTTCCAAAGCCATTATATTGAATATCTGAAGATATATATAGAGGGAGAGAGAGAGAGGGAACAGGAGAGAGAGAGATAGAGATAGAGATAGAGAGAGAGGAAGATACAGACCGAGAGAGATAGAGATATATATAGAGAGAGAGAGAGAAAGTAAGATAGAGACAGAGAGAGATAGAGATATATATATATGAGAGAGAGAGAGAGAAGAAGATAGAGAGAGAGAGAGAAGAAGATGAGAGAGAGAGAGAGAAGAAGATAGAGATAGAGAGAGAGGAAGATAGAGACAGAGAGAGATAGAGATATATGTATATAGAGAAAGAGATAGAGATATATATATAGAGAGAGAGAGAGAGAGATAGACAGAGAGATAGAGGTAGAGATATATAGAGAGAGAGAAAGCGAGAAAGAAAGAGAGAAAGTATGAGAGAAAGTATGAGAGAAAGTATGAGAGAAAGTATGAGAGAAAGGATGAGAGAGGAAATGGGAGAGACACAGAGAGAGAGTGGAAGGAAGAGGAAGAGAAGAGAAAGAGAATTAAAATAAGATAGAGATAGAATAATGGAAAGAGAGAGAGAGATAAAGAGAGAAAATGATAGACAATGAAATATATAGAAAGAGATATTTAAAGATAGAGAGAAATAGAGCGAGAGCGAGAGACAGAGATAGCGCGAGAGAGAGAGTGAGAGATATAGAAAAAGAGAAATGTTAATAATATAGAATGAATCATGCGCATAAAACTTACAAGTCTCTACTCACGCTGATCAGAAAATTGAGCAGCTCACAAAATACATATTTTGCCATATAGCAATAGTGCATATCCTCATAATCGGTTGTAAAATATTTCACCAATAGACGTAAACGTGTATTATATGTCTGCTCGGATAGTAGCACTTCACCGACCTCAGAGCATAATTGTTTTAAACGTTGCCCCTCCCAGACTTTCCATAGACACGATGGGAAATAGAAGACAAACGATTGGAATAATAATAATATGATAACCCATTGATAATATCGCAAATATTCACGTTGTGTCTGTCCACGAATTTCTGGTCCGACACCCTCTGCTATTGACATTGCACGTGCATATTGCTCATTATAATCGGCTAAACGTCGTAAATTCATTCTACCATTCCGTCCATAACGTACTGCCGCCAACGATGGTGGCGTTGGCAATTGTTGTCGATCACTAAAATTATTTATTTTGATGACATATGTGCCCATTGTCCAGCAATATGATTGCACATAATTAATATTTTTCTCTTCGCTAATACATTGTATTGGATCACCGAAATATTGTCGTGCCGATAATAGCAATGAGCATGTTAATAATATGACAACAGTGCATTTGGAGTGTATTGTGAAGACGGCATCATAGATGCGAATGGATTTGAATTGTAAATATTTGGACAATGGTTTTACTGCCGAATACATTTCCTCCGCCTCTGGAAAGAGTTTCTCAACTGTTTTGTCCAATTCTCAATACCCCTCGGCAGCTTATTGTTATTTGAGATGCTGCCTTCTGTTGTAGTATTTAATGTTGTTGTTGTTGTTCTTGTTGTTGTTATTGCTGTTGATTTTTTAGTTACTATTTTGCTGATGATTTAATTACTGTTGCCGGTTGCTGCTAACTGCCTAACAGACTGCCGCGTGATGCTAATGCTGTTTCTTTTTGTGCTGCTGCTTCTGCAGCTGCTGCTGCAATTGTTTACTATTTCCCCTTAATTATAAAATTCTTCTACTTTCGCCTCACTATTAATGAATTTTTTGTTCAGCTTTCACTTATCGTCTTTTTTTTTCAAGCCTTACGCGTCCTTTGCTTTTTTTCGTTTTTTGCACTTAGATTTAATTTCTGTTGTTGCTGTTGCTGCTGGTGTTCCTGCTGCTGCTGTTGCGTCTGCTTCTGCTGCGTCTGCTTTATTTGTTGTTATTCTGTTAATTGTAATTTTGCTTTTAATTCAATTTCGCACTCTCACTTGCCGGCCTAAGAGTAGCGACAAAAACAAAATGTTGAGTGTCGCTAGGCTTTACATATTTGTTAGTGCTGCCCCTCATTATAAGTTTTACTAATAACATGTTCATTATATGTCAGTTTATGTTTCTGCTTGTTTTATTTGTTTTACACTAATTCGATAAATTTTCGACAGTTATTTGTAGCCTACTCTGCTCTCTTTTGCTTATCACAGTTTCTGTTCATTGAGAGTTGAGCGTTGTAATTTTCATTGCATACTTTTAGGCATGCATTGTAAATTTAAATTTCTGATTTGCCAGCGCAAAGCTGCTGATTAAGTAAAACATAAATTTAAGTAATTTATCGTTGAAAAATATATATTTGAAAAAAAATTAAATATATATAATAATTATATATTCTGTTATTATATATATATATATATATATTTTTTTATTTTTTTTTATTTTCGCTGGTATCAATCAGTAGTCGCAAATAATATTTTATTAATATATTGTAATTAAATATTTCGTATACTTTAATACAAAATAAATGTTTACAAAATTCCATTTCAGGCTGCACACTAATCCGTCTCAGCACAATTTGTGAAAACCCAATAAAAAAAAACATTTTACATTATTTTTCAAAGTTCATTGCATTTATTTTTGAGAGAAAAAAAAAACAAAAAAAAAAATGAAAAAAAAATGCTATAAATACAAATATAATTATAATTAGTACTAATATTTAAACAGCTACATAATTCTCGTGTTCTATTCAGCCTTAATTAATTTATGATTTTATTTATTTTGTGCACGTTCAGCACGTACACAAACCACAACAACAACAACAATAAAAAGTTCATCATTCAATTATTTGTTAATTATCTTCTTTTTTATGTTATACAAAATATTGCAATTTTGTTTTTGTTTATTTTTCTAATTTATATTTCTTTGCTTTGTATTGCTTTTTTGTTTTTTGTTATTCTTTCATTGTTTTTTATAATTATTTTATTTTTTATTAAGTGTCACAAAAAATTGTTGTGTTGGGTGTCGCGTTGAAGACCATGGTCAAAAATGTCATATAAATTATTTTGATTTATGCTAATTATGTTGATACGTGCGTGAGCAATGTTTTGATTTTATATTATGCTTCCGTTTATTATTTGTTGTTTTATTTAGTTTTTTTTTTTTTGTTTTCTAATATTTTTTTTTTTTTTTGTATTTTTTTTCCACTAATTACAGATACCTTCGATAATTGGATTCTTGAACTTGGACTAATTGGCAATTGAATGATGAACTTTTTATTGTTGTTGTTGTTGTGGTTTGTGTACGTGCTGAACGTGCACAAAATAAATAAAATCATAAATTAATTAAGGCTGAATAGAACACGAGAATTATGTAGCTGTTTAAATATTAGTACTAATTATAATTATATTTGTATTTATAGCATTTTTTTTTCATTTTTTTTTTCTGTTTTTTTTTTTTTCTCTCAAAAATAAATGCAATGAACTTTGAAAAATAATGTAAAATGTTTTTTTTTATTGGGTTTTCACAAATTGTGCTGAGACGGATTAGTGTGCAGCCTGAAATGGAATTTTGTAAACATTTATTTTGTATTAAAGTATACGAAATATTTAATTACAATATATTAATAAAATATTATTTGCGACTACTGATTGATACCAGCGAAAATAAAAAAAAATAAAAAAATATATATATATATATATATAATAACAGAATATATAATTATTATATATATTTAATTTTTTTTCAAATATATATTTTTCAACGATAAATTACTTAAATTTATGTTTTACTTAATCAGCAGCTTTGCGCTGGCAAATCAGAAATTTAAATTTACAATGCATGCCTAAAAGTATGCAATGAAAATTACAACGCTCAACTCTCAATGAACAGAAACTGTGATAAGCAAAAGAGAGCAGAGTAGGCTACAAATAACTGTCGAAAATTTATCGAATTAGTGTAAAACAAATAAAGCAAGCAGAAACATAAACTGACATATAATGAACATGTTATTAGTAAAACTTATAATGAGGGGCAGCACTAACAAATATGTAAAGCCTAGCGACACTCAACATTTTGTTTTTGTCGCTACTCTTAGGCCGGCAAGTGAGAGTGCGAAATTGAATTAAAAGCAAAATTACAATTAACAGAATAACAACAAATAAAGCAGACGCAGCAGAAGCAGACGCAACAGCAGCAGCAGCAACAACAGAAATTAAATCTAAGTGCAAAAAACGAAAAAAAGCAAAGGACGCGTAAGGCTTGAAAAAAAAAGACGATAAGTGAAAGTTGAATAAAAAATTCATTAATAGTGAGGCGAAAGTAGAAGAATTTTATAATTAAGGGGAAATAGTAAGGAAACACGTGTGCAAAACGCAGCCACTGCAGCAACTGCAGCAGCAGCTGCAGAAGCAGCAGCACAAGAAGAAACAGCATTAGCATCACGCGGCAGTCTGTTAGGCAGTTAGCAGCAACCGGCAACAGTAATTAAATCATCAGGAAAATAGTAACTAAAAAATCAACAGCAATAACAACAACAAGAACAATAACAACAACATTAAATACTACAACAGAAGGCAGCATCTCAAATAACAATAAGCTACCGAGGGGTATTGAGAATTGGACAAAACAGTTGAGAAACTCTTTCCAGAGGCGGAGGAAATGTATTCGGCAGTAAAACCATTGTCCAAATATTTACAATTCAAATCCATTCGCATCTATGATGCCGTCTTCACAATACACTCCAAATGCACTGTTGTCATATTATTAACATGCTCATTGCTATTATCGGCACGACAATATTTCGGTGATCCAATACAATGTATTAGCGAAGAGAAAAATATTAATTATGTGCAATCATATTGCTGGACAATGGGCACATATGTCATCAAAATAAATAATTTTAGTGATCGACAACAATTGCCAACGCCACCATCGTTGGCGGCAGTACGTTATGGACGGAATGGTAGAATGAATTTACGACGTTTAGCCGATTATAATGAGCAATATGCACGTGCAATGTCAATAGCAGAGGGTGTCGGACCAGAAATTCGTGGACAGACACAACGTGAATATTTGCGATATTATCAATGGGTTATCATATTATTATTATTCCAATCGTTTGTCTTCTATTTCCCATCGTGTCTATGGAAAGTCTGGGAGGGGCAACGTTTAAAACAATTATGCTCTGAGGTCGGTGAAGTGCTACTATCCGAGCAGACATATAATACACGTTTACGTCTATTGGTGAAATATTTTACAACCGATTATGAGGATATGCACTATTGCTATATGGCAAAATATGTATTTTGTGAGCTGCTCAATTTTCTGATCAGCGTGAGTAGAGACTTGTAAGTTTTATGCGCATGATTCATTCTATATTATTAACATTTCTCTCTTTCTATATCTCTCACACTTTCTCGCGCTATCTCTATCTCTCGCTATCGTTCTATTTCTCTCTATCTTTAAATATCTCTTTCAATTATATTTCATTGTCTATCATTTTCTCTCTTTATCTCTCTCTTTCTATTATTCTATCTCTATCTCACTTTAATTCTCTTTCTCTGTGCCTCTCATACTTTTTCTCTGTCTTCCTTCCACTCTTCCTTCCACTCTTCCTTCCACTCTTCCTTCCACTCTTCCTTCCACTCTTCCTTCCACTCTTCCTTCCACTCTTCCTTCCACTCTTCCTTTCTCACTTTTCCTCTCTCTCCCATTTCCTCTCTTTTCTCTTTTCTCTTCTCTCTTTCTTTCTCTCTTTCTTTATCTCTTTCTCTCTCTCTATATATCTGTCTCTATCTTCCTCTCTCTCACTCTCTCTATACATATCTGCCTCTATCTTCCTCTCTTTCTCTATCTCTCTATCTCTCTCTCTCCGTCTATCTCTCTCCCTCTCTATCTCTCCCTCTATATCTCCCTCTCTATCTCTCTCTGTTTATCTCACTCTTTCTCTATATATATCTCTTATCTCTCTCTGTCTCTATCTTCCTCTTCCTCTATCTCTATCTCTATCTCTATCTCTATCTCTATCTCTATCTCTATCTCTATCTCTATCTCTATCTCTATCTCTATCTCTATCTCTATCTCTATCTCTATCTCTATCTCTATCTCTATCTCTATCTCTATCTCTATCTCTATCTCTATCTCTATCTCTATCTCTATCTCTCTCTCTCCTGTTCCCTCTCTCTCTCTCCCTCTATATATATCTTCAGATATTCAATATAATGGCTTTGGAAGTTTTTCTAAATGGTTTCTGGTCAAAATATTTACATGCATTAGCTACGATACCATTGTACGATTGGGACCAGTGGAATCGGATATCATCGCAAGTATTTCCAAAAATTGCTAAATGTGAAGTACTCAAATATGGTGCTAGCGGTACAGCTAGTATTATGGATAATCTATGTATATTGCCATTGAATATACTTAATGAGAAGATCTTTGTATGCCTTTGGTGTTGGTTTCTACTCATGGCAATTGCATCGGGTCTTAATCTAATGTGTCGTCTGACCATGATGCTTAGCCGAACGTTACGTGAACTCATGATACGTAGCCAGTTACGCTATATGACTAAACAGAATGTACAACGTGTTTTTCGAAATTTAACAATTGGCGATTGGTTTGTCTTAATGAAGGTCAGCGTCAATGTGAATCCAATGCTCTTTCGGGATCTTATGGAGGAACTTTGTGAATTGCGTGATTTTCATAGTTCGGCATCATCGTTAACATTACTCGAAAGTACCGCCTAATCTATAACTATAACGAAGTTGTTGGAATAATATCAAGATCCGCTATCAAGACTGTGCCATAATCATTAATACATATACATATATATATATAGATATGAATGTATATATATATATATATATATTTTTTATCATCAGTAGAGATATATGAATATACATATATATATATTTAGTTCAAACAATTTTTATATTTTATTAGGGATAGTGTTTACGATAAATAAAAAAATATATATATATACAATATAATAATATTGAATATATCAATAAAATCTTTAATGAAAAATATAATATATATATATATATATATATATATATATATATATATATAAAGTGTATATTTATTTTTGATCTAAAGCATCACATATGCATATAGCATATATATTTTTGATCAACCGGCATCAGGTAAGTTATTTGTCAGTCGGGTTTCCAACTAAACTAGTCTCTCAGCCAAACAGCTATCCAGGCATTATTTAAGCTATATTTAAGTGGATATTGGCCACATCGTAACACTATATAATCTAGCTGACAAAGCACAATGTCTAATATGAAGCCACGGGGATAAATAGTATATTCATAAAATTTTTACCACAAATCTAGGAAAATATTAAAAAAAAAAGAAAAAGAATCGCAACAATGGGTCAAATATTTTGTATGAAAAACTTTTTTAGTTTGTTAAGCTAACCGCTAGAAACTTTCAGAATTTATGTTTACGCATGACTAATATGCGCATGTCAAGTTTGCATACAAATCGGATTACTATAAAATATATATAACATAGAAAAAAATCATTCAAAATTTAATATTAAGTTTAAGTATAAGAAAACTACAAAGATTTATTTATTTTGACAATTAATAGCTAGTATTTGTCTTTGTATAATTAACAAATGTAAACAATTTGAAAAATGTTCGAAAAACATATTCAAAAAGGAAAAAATTTAAGCGAAAATTAATTAAAATTCATTTAAAAAAAATTTTTTCTTTTCATTTCATTTTCATAAACAACATTTAATTTATTACAGTTTTCGCATACCAGAAATATTTCAAATGCGTATTTATACTCATACTCATAAACTCATATACTCATGTACATATTCATATTCATATTCATATTCAAATTTAAATTTATTTATTCATAGCTCATTTGAGTCATTTGTTTAGTGCTTTCGAAACGCGTAATACATAGCTATGTATGTATACACAAACAACAAGCACGTGTTAAAATCGCGCGCGTTTCGTTAGCGTTTAAAGTCGCTGGCAAGCAACTTTGGTTTTTGCCTGTCGTTTTCATTTGTGCTTCTGCCACAATTTTTAATGTGCATTTGTTTATAACTTAAGTAGTTGCCGCTGTTTATTATTGTTGTAGTTAGTTGTTGTTGTTGTTGTTGCTTTTGTTGTTGTTGTTATTGTTGCTTCTACATATAATTTCGTCATTTATATTTTGTGCTAGCTTCATGGTACCGTCCCCACTCCATGCTTAACCCCTTAACTGCCACATTATTTGGCTCGCTGTTCGTTCCACCAGCTCAAGCTCAATTCGTTGCTGCTGCTGCTATTGCTGTTGCTGCTGCTGCTGCAGTTGTTGCTTTTGTTCGACATTGTTTTGCGCACACGTTAACAACGCAACTTGCTGCTTTTTGGCCGCCTGCGTGAAACCGAGGCATACACACACACACACACACACACAGATACACGCATCCACACACACACTTGCATATGGTATAAATGTAAATATTATTCAAAAGTCATCGTCGTCGTGTGGTCGTCGACGTTTTGCGGGGGCTACACTGCTGCCGCTGCCGCTGCCACTGCCACCATCCGCCAACAAGTGAGGGGTGCGACCGTTCTGCTGCGGCCGCTTTTAGCAGTCACAGTCGCAGCCACAGTTCGCAGTCATAGTCGCCGTCTCAGTCTCAGTCTCTGTCGCAGTCGCAGTTACAGTTACAGTGCCAGTGCCAGTGGCAGTCCACAGCGTTTGCTTGCTATGTATATGCTGCTCACTGTTGTGCTTAGTTCAGTTTGGCAGTTTGTTAGTTTGTTAGTTTGCCAGTCTGTCAGTTTCTTTTAGTTTTTGGTTACATCTATTTTATATACAATATATTGTGTATATTGTTTTCAGCTTTTGCTGTTTTCTTTTGTTGCTTTTGTGTTTATTCTTTTTTTTTATTTTCGTTTTTTTTTTTTTTGTGTTGTGTTGTGTTGTGTTTTTGTATTTTGGATTTTGATTTCAGTTTGTGCCTTCTTCTGGGCCAGTTTTTAGTCGGTTAGTCGTGTGTCAACCGGGAAGCCGCCAAGTGGCCCATCGTCTCTGTTGCTGCTTTCGCTCTCGCTCTCTTGTCGGTGTTGTTGTTATTATTTTTCTTATTTTGATTTCGATTTCGTTTTTAGCGATTCGTACCGCGCGCGAGCATGTGAGTGAACCAGCAAGCGTAGGGGCTTTGGCTGTGATGGCATTTAATTAAAACGCATACGTGACATGCTCGACAATTTTTGCAATTGCATTTTACAATTTGCAATCGGCTTGCAAACTGTCACATTTAACTGTTAACTTTGCAGAACAGAGTGTGAGGGATAGAGAGAGAGAGAGAGAGAGAGAGTGTGTGAGAGTGAGAGAGAGAGAAAAGAATCACATCTTGCCACTTTGGCCTACATGTGTAAACCTTTTGCTGCTGCCTGCTGCCATCACTGCTGCACAACAAAAAAAAATCAAGTGCGCTCCGACATCAATTCAAACAATACACAAATACACACACACATTCACACACACACATGCACACAGCAACTATACCTACACCCACACACACACACACAAATATACTCATACATACATATACATGACGTAAGGGTATATTGCGATAGGCGGCAATAACCGTAGGCATTGATAAACACCCGCAAAAGTGTAAAACATTACGCGCACAGTGGTACACAATCCATTTTTTTACCTTCTGTTTTTTTTTTTTTTTTTTTTTTGAATTGTGCTGTGAAAGTTAAAACATCAAAAAGCTTAAAGCTGTCACTAGTTTTAACAACAAATATGTGGTATTTTTTCATTACAGTTTGAAAGCTATTGGAAAAAAAAATGTAAACTACATTGTGTTAATTGTAAAATATAAAAATAAAAGACACTGTTAAAAAAACTGTAGAAAAAAATACAATATTAAAGAGTTATTAAAGTTATGTTTAAAAATAAAAAAATAAAATTGAATTCCCTTAAAATATTTATTAATTTAATTTTAAATTTGAATTTTTTAAAATTATATATATATTTTTTTTTATGTAAGTTATAGCTAAAAAAAATAATATACAATATATATATCAAATGTTGTAAATTATGAAAAAATAATTTTTATTTTCTGCTCCTTTTTATTATTTTCTATTTTCCTTAAATGAAATTTATAACTTTGACCATCGATTGTCTGAATTTACACATTTTTTCTTTTTGTGATATTTATGCTGCAAATAAATGCAATAATAAATGTATATATAAATATATAGTATATATATATATATATATATATATATATATATATATATATATATACTTTGCAGATGTCTGTATTTAAAACAACAACAAAAAATACTTTGTACAAGCTTTACAGCGTATCTTAAAGTCATCTGTGCGTATAACTTGCTCTTCATATTTCTTGCATATTTATTTATTTGATTTGTTATACAAACAATAATAACAACAAAAAAATGTATATTTATATATATATTGTTTTTGTTACTATTGTCTTTAAATCTGAGATGATAAATACAAACAAATCAAATGAAAGGCAACAACAGACAAAAGACAACAGCGGACAGACAGACGACATCATCGACTGGAAAGTTTTTGATTTATGTAGAAAATTTGGATTTTGATATTAATAGTACGGAATTGAGTGTAAGGTACGGAATGTTTATAGCTTAGTGCCATGTACCGGGTATATTGTCAACAAGTTTTGTAGACAAAACATTATATATATATATATATATATTTAATCTGAACGTTAATATAGTAAACAAACTTGTAGATAAAAAAAAAAGAAGGAAAATAAAAATAAAAATTGTTGAGACTAATCTAATCAAAAGAAATTACGATTAAATAGACTTGAAGTGATCAGAGTAAATGCATATACATAGTATATATAGAAAAAAATAATAAAATTAAATACTTAATATACCACTGTGCAGCTAGAAGCACCCAACACTAACAACAACAACAACAACAATAACAATAACAATAGCAATTGGTATAAAGCGCACACACCAAGAAACAAAACAAAATAAAAAACAAAAAAAGTTAAAAAAAAAAAATGTGAAAAAAAAAGAATTAAAAAAAAATAAAATAGAAATAAATAATATAAACAACGATTACAACAACGATGACGCTACCTTCGGCGTCGTCGTCGTCGTCATTGCCGTTGCCGTTGCCGTCGCCCTCTTCTTGTTACCATTAAAAAACATTAACGTCGCGCCGTGGCTATTGTTGCTGTCGTTTACGTTTTGCTTGGCGTCGCTGCCGTTGCTATTGCTGGCGCCTATATGCGGTTTAGTTGCGACCACGACTACGACTACGACTACGACGACGACGACGTCGACGCTCTCTGCACTCTTTTTTTTTTTTTTTTTTTACATACATCCATACATAGTTTAGTTGCCTGAAAATAAGTTTGAGAGATTCCATTCACGACAACGGCCAAGTCCAGTCGCAACTTGTGCATAGCGGGCGGCGGTATCTTTTCTTTTATTTTTTTTTTCTCTTAATTTTATTGATTTGACTGCAAATTGACCAAAAAAAAAAATAAAAAATAAAATAGAAAAGAAAAAAGAAAAAAGAAAAAAGAAAAAAAGAAAAAGAAAAACTAAAAGCAACACACACACACACACACACATAAGCAAGAAAGAAAAAAAAAAAACAAACTACCGTTAAAATTGCATCTTATCAGTTGTGATAAGACATTACCGTCGCCGTCGCCGTCATCGTTGGCGTTGCCAACGCAATCGTCGCAGTCATTCGCTGTCTTTAAGGTGTTACCTGTGCGCTGCGTTTGTTGCTCTTCTGCTGCTGCTTTTGCTGCTTCTTCTACGTTTTTTCTGCTTCTTCTTTTTTTCGTTGACGATTCTCTTGCTTGCTTGTGTTAGCTGCTAATAAAGGCCAAGAGATTTCAGTTAGTTGACAGTTGGCAGTTGGCAGCAGCTGCTGCTCGCAAATTACTCGCGTTGTCTACAAATTTTTGATATATTTTTTTTTGTTTATATCAACACCTTGCGCGCGCGCTTCTCCCTCTCTCTC
>JBAMBR010004914.1:0-34695 GCA_037044475.1 Zaprionus obscuricornis | reverse complement strand
ATATATCGATAACAGGTAGCATACAAATACAATTTTAGCACATACACAATACATACATATAAATTTTCCTTAACCCCCGCCCTTCTGCCCCATCTCTGCCGCCTCTGCCGCCGCCTAATCCAATGCATTCATTGTAACATTGTAACATATAAAAATATCATAAAATCCTTCCTCTTTTCCCCTCTAATCCAATATCTAACTATATATTAAGTAATCGATATATATCGATATATATATATATTTCTCTAATTAGTAATTAAGCAACAATTGTATTTTTAAGTAAATTTTTGCCCCTTCCCTTCAGCCATTTGTGTCGAGTAAAGAAAAAAAAACACAAAATTTCTTTAAGAAGTTTTACAAAAAAAAAAAAAAAAATTATATATATAAAAATAAAATTATTATAAAATGGAAAAAAAGCAGAAAAAAAAATTCAATGCATTGTGCTCAAAAAAAAAAAAAAAAAAAAAATTAAAAAAGAAAAAAATGAATTTGGCACAACAAATTTTATGGACCAATTCGCTCTAATTGACGCAATCCACGCAAACGAGCGTACAAAAGCATAAAGTAAAATTTTTGAATAGACAACACAGAGAATACTACAAAAAAAAAAAAATAAGAAAGAAGAACAACAAAATACTAAAAAAAAAAAAACTAAGCTTAACTAAAGGCAGCAAGCAAATAAGCAAGCAAGAGAGAGAGAGAAACATATTGTACAACAAATAAATTGTTGCAAAAAAAGAAAAAGAAATATGAAAAAAAATAACTAAATGATGATGAAAAATGAAACGTTATAATTATTACTTTAAGTCTTTGAATTGTTTATAAATCATATTATTTGATTAGTGTTATTCATATGCTACATAATAAACCATAACATAACATAACATAACATAACATAACATAACAAATTTACATTCGTATAATAAATACAATAATTTAGAAATAAGAAAAAATGAATAAGTATTTATATATATGTATTTTATGTTATGTTATGTTATGTTATGTTATGTTATGTTATGGTTTATTATGTAGCATATGAATAACACTAATCAAATAATATGATTTATAAACAATTCAAAGACTTCAAGTCTTAATACATTATAACGTTTCATTTTTCATCATCATTTCATTTATTTTTTTTTCATATTTCTTTTTCTTTTTTTGCAACAATTTATTTGTTGTACAATATGTTTCTCTCTCTCTCTTGCTTGCTTATTTGCTTGCTGCCTTTAGTTAAGCTTAGTTTTTTTTTTTTTAGTATTTTGTTGTTCTTCTTTCTTATTTTTTTTTTTTTGTAGTATTCTCTGTGTTGTCTATTCAAAAATTTTACTTTATGCTTTTGTACGCTCGTTTGCGTGGATTGCGTCAATTAGAGCGAATTGGTCCATAAAATTTGTTGTGCCAAATTCATTTTTTTCTTTTTTAATTTTTTTTTTTTTTTTTTTTTTGAGCACAATGCATTGAATTTTTTTTTCTGCTTTTTTTCCATTTTATAATAATTTTATTTTTATATATATAATTTTTTTTTTTTTTTGTAAAACTTCTTAAAGAAATTTTGTGTTTTTTTTTCTTTACTCGACACAAATGGCTGAAGGGAAGGGGCAAAAATTTACTTAAAAATACAATTGTTGCTTAATTACTAATTAGAGAAATATATATATATATCGATATATATCGATTACTTAATATATAGTTAGATATTGGATTAGAGGGGAAAAGAGGAAGGATTTTATGATATTTTTATATGTTACAATGTTACAATGAATGCATTGGATTAGGCGGCGGCAGAGGCGGCAGAGATGGGGCAGAAGGGCGGGGGTTAAGGAAAATTTATATGTATGTATTGTGTATGTGCTAAAATTGTATTTGTATGCTACCTGTTATCGATATATTCGATATACGATATTAAGCAATTCACAAAACGTTACTTTCTCGTACTACTCTTCATTTTTTCTCGCTTTCTCTCTAAGGATGTGCTTAAAATTTGGCAAATTTTATATATACGATATATACGATATTTTCTTAAGTTTTCTTTTATAAAAATTGTGGGAACAAGGGGAGGATGGGGGCCATACATGTCTATTCATGTCTGTTGTTTATGTATTTATGTAATACATCTACGAGAAGGAGAAGTCTCTACTAAGGGTCCTTACACTGCATTTCACTTGGTCAAAGTTTTATATTTTTTTTTTCTTTTTTTTTTTAGTTTTGATTACAATACTTGGCTAATTCCAAAAATTTAATTTTTAATTTCTGTTTTCTATTTTTTTTTTAATTTTTTTTTTGTTTTTATATATATTCGATAAACAAGTTGGTTTTTTTTTTTGTTTCTTGTAGTTCTAGTGCTTTTGAAAAAAAAACTCCAATTTAGGTATACGTATAGTATGTGTATTAAATAGCTGCCATTAATTGGCAGTCTTCACTTTTCACTTTTCATATTTTCACATTTTACTTTTAGTTTTAATTCTTATTTCTTTTTTTTTTTTTTTGATAAATATTGCGATATTAGAACATAAGCAAAACTTTACCATTCTCAAACTATCATAGAAACTATATATATACTATTTTGGATACTGTTTCGAATTCTATACACACTCTCTCTAGTGTGCGCTCTCTCTCTCTTTCTTTCTCTTTCTCTTACTTTGTGTTACTCTCAATCTCTCTCCCAACCTAATTTATATAAAAATTGTCTTCAAATTTTTAAATACTTTTACAAATTTTACACTTTCCTTACTTGCTTTTCATTTTTTTTTTTTAATATTTTTTTTTTGTATTTTTTTTTTTTCCTAGAGCCAAAAAATTCTTCAAGAATTGTAAAACTCTAAAGCGGCCGCAAAGTTGCATAGCTCGTTTAAAAACTAGAAAAAAAGCTACAACTACAGCTAAAACTCAACTACTAAACTATCAAAATATGATGATCGATTTCTCTTTTTTTGGGGGAAGGGGGGGGGGTCTATAATTCTTTGAAAAGGGGGGAGTTCTATGCCAACAGATGCCTATGGAAGGTTATATTTGCTGGTATTTGGCCTACCCCTAGTAGGGATTAAACTTGTTGCGCGCCTTCTCTGACTCGCCGCCAGTTTCGGCCTGATGTTGCCTATAACGTGAGTTCGCATAATGACCCTTGGCACGATTAACACCAGTTGTTTGCACTGGCGGTCCGGCAGCTGCACTGCTACCATTGGTACCCAATGATGTTAGACTTAGCAAATCCAAGGCGCTTAAATTTGATAAAGCGGTTAATGCGCCTGGTTTGGTTAACAATTGTAGCGCTGATGCCAATGGGCTGCCTAAAGCATTTGCAGCTGCTGCATTGAGGCCCAATGATGATGTATTGCTGATGCCATTGTTGTTGCTGTTGTTGTTGTTGTTGTTTTGTGTGCCATTGGTAGCATAATTTGAAGCATTGCTGTTACTGCCATTGCTGCTTGCAGTGCTGCTGTTGCTGCTATTGTTACTGTTGCCACTGCTGCCGCCAGTTAATGATACTGGCAAACAGCTATTGCCATTGACATTGCCGCCAGTTGTTGCTGCTGCTGCTGCTGCTACGGCGGCGGCTGCGGCTGCACCAGCATTAGCAGGAACACCAGCACCAGCACCAGCTGCACCAGCTGCTCCACCGGCAGCAGCAGTTGCAGTGCCATTTTGTGCTGCCTGATCCAGTAGATTTGCCTTCTGCAGTTCAACGCTGTGGATGAGGTACACAGAGAGATAGATAGAGACAGAAAGAAAGAGAAAGGAACATATGGGATATTGTTTCAGGTAATTTTGTTTAAAAAAACATTTTTTTTTTTTTTTTTTCTTATATTTTTTTTTTGTGATTTTGTGGAATTGAGTTGGCAAGTTTTTTTTTCTTTTTTTTTTTTTTAATTTCTTTTTAGTGTTTTGTTATGCAAAAAAAAGGTTAAGGAGGTTTTTGTGTGGAGGAACGGTTCGGAGTAAACGGATATATAGCAAAGTTCTGTAAAGAACTTTTTGCTATGGTTGGTTTTGAGTTTTGTTTTTTTTTTTTTTTTTGGTGGGAGCGGCGTTCAATTTTTTTTTTTTTTTTTGTTTTTTGGATGGTAGGAATAGAAAACTTGTTTTTTTTTTTTGTTGTTGGACTTGACCGAAAAAGTTTGTGATTTGTTTTATTATTATTATTATATTTTTATTTTTATTTTTTTTGTTTTGTTTTGTGGGATTTTTGGTTAAGTTTAGTTTGTTGCGGGTTTTTGGGGGAGAGAGGAGCATAGTTGGTATATTATTTTTTTTGGTATTTTTTTTTGTATTTTGTTGGTTGATGGGTTGAACTGCAGTTTCGGTATTTTTTTTTTTTACTGTTACTTTTTTTTTTAAGTACCAATTGTTTTTATATTCCAAGTTGCGCTTATATTTGCATGACTTTGCGTTACGAGTGCGACGTTGTTTATTTTTTTTTTTATTTTATTTGTTGCTGTCCTCAATTCTGCTGCTTCTGCTTCTGCTCCTGCTCCTCCTCCTCCACATCCACATCCACATCCACATCCATATCGACGATAATGACACTGCTGAGCTGAGCTGCTAAGACTTTTTATACATATTTACATCGCGATAGATCTAAATGCTATTTTTTATATATTTATTCATATAAATATTTCATTAATGGATTTTATTTTTTTTTTATTATTTATTTATTTAATAAACAAAATAAATAATGCTAATAAATAAATTGTGCTGAGTATTGAATAATTTTATCTAATCAATGAAATTTTGTGCATTACATTTTCAGTACATTTTGGAACTACATATGATGAAAATATTATTAGCGATTTTTATGTGCTTTTATATGCGGGCGGGCTTACGACTTTCTTATACACTAAATGTTGATGTTTTAAGCTTAAGCATAGAGATTAACAAGTTTTTTTTTATTGTGTTTTAATTGTTTCTGTTTTCTATTTAATTTCAGTTTCTGCTTCTATTTCTCTTACAGTTTTCAGTTTTCTTTGAACGCGCTGCCACAGACATATATATTTATATATATATATATATAGAGAGAGTATAGAGAGACCGATACGACCGACGACCTCCTTAGACCTTGTTATTTTTTTATTTATTTTTTTTTCATTTTCTTACTTTGTCAATTTGCAAATCAATTCGACAAAATTTTTATAATTTTTTTTTTTTTTTTTTTTAGAGACAACACAAACACAAATGAATGAATTTTTTACAACAAGTACAAAGACAATTGTGATTATATATTAGTGTATATATAAATCATATGGCAAAAAAAAAAAAAAATATAAAAAAATAAATAAAATAAAAATACTCACCTCATGTTAATTAAGTATTGAGCCAATGCTACCGAATCTGGATTACCGCTAATAGTGATAGTGCGATCAGTATTTCCACCTTCACGTTCCTCACAATTTGAGATGCGTATCATGGCGCCGGATATTTGACGTATTTCAGCAATTTTGGTGCCGCCCTTGCCAATAATGCAACCAATTAAATCATTTGATACGGTCATCTCATGTTGCTGCTGTTGTGCCCGATTCGCATTAGCCGTACGCAACTGCGACCCGGCCAGCGCAGCCAGAGCTGGTGTAGAACAAACTAACATTCATTAGTATATATAAATATATATATATATGTATATATATATGTGTATTGTAGAATTTTAACTCACCTGTGTGATTAATGCCACCAGTGCTAGCTGGCGTCATGCCGGCCAGGCCTAAAGCAGCCAAACTGGCCAATGGATTCTTGGCAACCTGTTGAAATATCAATGCATTACATTAAAATTTATTGTACAAATTATTCTTTCTTCATTTTAGTTTTTTGGTTATGATTATGTCTTTTCTTTAGAGAGACAGAGAGAGAGAGATAAGGAGAGCGAGAGAGAGATATATATAAAGGCAGACAGAGTGAGATAAATAGAGAGAGAGTTATAATTTATGATACTTTTTTTTTTTTTTTGGCACATTTTAGTCATTAGATTCTTTTCTTTGGGATTATCATTTTTTTTTTGGGTATATATGTATGTTTATACAGACTTTTGAGAGGTTTGGTACTTAAACACAACACAACGCGCGTACAGCTTTCAACAAACCGTTTTAATATATAATGTGGGAAACAGAGTAATAATTTATATATAATACGAAAAACAGAAGGGAGAAAAACAAAAAAAAATCAAATAACAAAAGGACACAAAACACAAGGCGTTAAATACAACACACAAAATACAAAATACAAATACAAATAAAGCCAACAAAAAATTATAAAAAAGAAGCAAAAATAAAAAATAAATTTTTCAAGTTTACATAACAGACAAATATTATTAATATTATTATTATTATTATTCACATTATTTTTTACAGGGTATTTAGTTGTCAAAATGTGTGTGTGTTTGTGTATATGCATAATTTATGTTTATCTGTATTTGTGTATATATATTCATGTGTGTATGTGTGTGTGTGTGTGTGTGTGTGTAATTGTTTTATGGCAGAGCATGAAAAGTATTGTAGTCCTATGGCATTTTTTGCCTCTTACAATTTTTTGGGCAATTATTTGCTTGATTTACGAGTCTAGTTACAAAAGGACAATAGCTATAACTGTAAATATATATGTATGATATACAAATGTGTTATAACGAGAGACATGGCTACATTGATAATATAATCAAATTGGCGGCAAACACATTTCGTATGTGTCTTTGCATATTATTATTTTTTTTTCTATATACAAATATCTAGAGCAAAAGTTTGCTATTTAACAATTTAATATGAATTTAGGCTCAAATATATTTCAAAAGAAAAAAAAATATTGATAAATATTTTTAACTAATTTTTAAATACAAATGTTAATTATTAAATTCAATTTAAAAAAAAAAAATTGTATTAATTTCTATATGCTAATATTTTTAATTTCTCGTTTAATAAAATTAAATAAAATTAATATTAATTTTTTTTTTTTTAGTTTTAATATTTAATTTTATAATTATTATGTTATTTACAGTTTAAAATTTACATTTAAAATTATTATAACTGTCAGCTTTAACTTCCTTAGTTCATATGTCAATTTCATTGAATTTATAGAATTTACTGCAGATTTCGATTATTGAGATTTTGGACTTTTTAATCCTAAACTTTATTCTATGCAACTTTTGTTAACACAATGTAAATTTATGCCCATCTCTAAGTCAAAAAAAAAAGTACAAGTTTTTTTTCTGTCTTTTTCATTAATTTTTTTTTTTATTTTTTGTCTATTTCTCATTTGAAGGTTTTTGCATATTCATAGCAATTGAAAGTTTTGCACTCCATAGCACCTACAGCAAATTACACAGAGACACACACACACACACACAGATTATACACACATGTAATAGACATACATACAAAAATTGAGGAATATATATATAAAGAGAGAGATAGAGAAAGATTTGCTGGGAGGGGTTAAAGGTAAGGAAGAAGCAGATTCTGCAAAAAAAAAAAACGCGTACACGCCATTTATAAATTAATCAAATCGAATGCAACATTTGCAAAGTTTGCAATGAATGTTGCATGCATAAAATGCAACAAAACGACAAACACATACATACATACACATATATATATATATAAACACATATACACCGAAGCGTGCACTCAACAGAATGACTAAAAAAAAAGGGGAATCTAAATCTGATAAAAAGAAAAAAAATATATCATACAATATTCAAATAAAATTGTGAGTGTGTGTGTGTGTGTGTTGATGTTTCGCATTTCAATTTTTTATTTTTTTTGGATTTTTTTGTGAAAACTTGAAATCAAATATTTATCTAATGCATAAACAAATAAAACATGCGCTTCGCTTCGTATATGAAAATGTCATAGGTTTGTATGTATATATGTATGTATATGTATATGTATTTATGTATGTACGACGGATGGTTTTTTTTTTTTTTTGTTGTAGTTGTGGATTTCTCTTATAAATGGAAATGAACTTGCAACTCAATAACAGCATATGGGCATAAGGGGGTGGTCTTGGGTTTTTTGAGGGGTTGTGTGGGATGCCAAAGTGTATGCGTGTGTGTTTTTTTTTTGAGAGTGAGTTGTATGCAGGGAGATTTGTTTTTAGGGTCACAAAACTCGTCATAGCAATAGAAAGTCTCGTTTGGCATTTGGCATATTAAATAAACATATCTTGGGTACAAAAAAAAAATAAAAACGAATCAAAAATAAAACCAACAAAAAAAAAAAAAGTTGAAACAATTCACAAAAAAAAAAAAAATAAAAATAAATAAATAAAAAAAAATACATATACTGCAGTTTTTGCTTGCTTGCGACATAAAAATGCATTTGATGGGTTCTTAGGGTCCCCAGAGTTGAAGGATTTTTAGCTTCCTTTTTTTTCTCTTTTTTTTTTTTTTTTTTTTATAGTGTCCCCTCATGTAAAAACTAAACTAAAAATAAAAATGGAAACACAAGAAGGATATCAACAACTTTGTGGTCCAGCAGTTGATTTGGGAAAACTATAGGATGGCCGGAAGGTGCATATGAAGGACAGGGTCTAGGGGGACGGAACGGAACAGAACAGAACAGAGCGTTAATGTTATTGAAATGTGACCTGACCACAGTTGCAACGTTGGGATCATAAAAGAAATGGCAAAGGTAGTAAAGGTGTAACTACACAAGAATACAACAAGCTACAAAACACAGAAACACACAGTTCAGGTGGTGGGTAGTCTGGTGTTTTTCTTTTTAGGGGGGAAATAAACACAACAACTACAGAATGAGGGAGAAACGGGGGAAAACTCTATACATATATATAGATATGCACGATATACATACAAGTAAGAACAAACAACAAATGCACAAAATACAACTAGAAGGTCGGGCGGGGGCTTTGGAGATTTGGACGATCAAGCTAGGAACTAGTGGAAGTACTGAGCTACTTTGGATATAATTTGTATTTTTTTTAATTTTTATTTTTTGTTTTGGGGTACAGCAACACATGCCAAAAAAAAAAAGTTTAAGAAGAAAGAGAACCAATGCTGGCTGTTTTGGCTTTCAGGTTCGACTCTTTTCTTTTTGGTTGTTGTTGTTTTATGTAACATAATTTTTTGTATTTTTGTAATTATTATTATTTTTTTTTTTTTTGGATATTGTGTTGTTGTGTTAATTTTTTTGTTTTTTTCGGATCAATCAAAACTCACATCGGGCATTTGCTGTAGGTGATGGTGGTGTGCTGGTACCGCTCCTTGTAAATGTGCCCCCTTTAACAAAGGATCCGTTAAGCCTGAAATACCAGCATGTAGACCACCCGTAGCCAAAGCAAGTGGAAATACTGGACAGGTCTAGTGTATTTTTATTTTTATTTTTTTATTTTTTGTTTAATGTATCAGTTTTTATTTTGTTTATTTATTTTTTTTTTATTCGTGTTTCGGGAGTTTTTTTTTTTTTTTTATTGTAGTTTTGAAGTTTCCAAAGAAGAAAAAAGTAGAAGAACAAAAATGATTTACCAAAAATAAATTTTGTGTTTTTGTTTTTTTTTTTCAGCTAGATAAATTTGTATATAAATTGAATTAGAAAGCTTATGAAATATATATTTTTTTTTCTAATTATTAGTTGGAAGCTTGCATATTTTGTCGTTCGCTAGGGACTTTATTCAAAAAGCACTTGAAGGTATGAAAAAAGATAGAGAGAGAGAGAGAGAGAAAGAGTCAAAGAGGTAGGTAGAGATAGGGGGGGAGGGGTAGTGAAGAGGAGAAACCAGTGTGCAAAGTTTTCAGTGTAAACGAGGCTGACAATTGAGTTTGATAAATGATATGTAAAGTTTAAAGAAATGATATAAATTAAACTACTTCGAGAACGACAAGGAAGAGAAGGAACAACAAAATTGGGTAAACTTTTTTTTTTCTTATTCCAGGAATCATTATATGTATGTTTAAACCTTTGGGTATACAGACTAAATTGTATCTATCAAAGACAAGTTTCAACAGATTAGCCGCAAAGCCACAGACAGCTGTCAAATGCTACAACATTGTGAAAAATTTAGGATTGTTTTTTTTTTTACCAAAACATTAAACTGTTGTTACAATTGTAGTTAAAGAGGTTTTCCAATAATTTGCCAATATATTGTGAAAAAGGACTATAATCTCAGGTATCATACAAAATTATATCCCATCTGACAATTGGAGAATGTTTAAGGATGGCGACAGGTGACTAGGATTTTAATTGTTAAACACTACACGTCGCATTATGCTAAAAAAAAAACCAACACCGACAATAACCAAAGGGCATAGGAGAAAGAAAAAGTAAGAGAGAGAGATATAGGGCGAGAAACATGAACGAGTTATTGTTGACAGAAAGAGAGCGAGAGAGAGAGAGAGTGAGAGTGAGAGCGCAATATTGTCTAGATGCTACAACTATTTTGAATTATTGTTTTTGTTTACGGGCATTAATTGAATTTGATGTGACAACAAAACTTTTTGTTTAGTTTGAAAACTTTTTGTTTTGGCTGGCAAAAAATGGACTGGCGAGGGCTTAAAGGGCTGAATAACGAGAGTTGGTTTTGTTGTTGTTGTTGCTATTGTTTTTCTTGTTGTAGTTGCTCTTGTTCTTATTACTGCGGATATTTCTTGTTGTTGTTGTTGTTGAACAGAGCACAAAATTGAATTTTGAGCTGTGAGGATTTTGCAAAAGTTGAGTTTTTATATACACACACACATATATATATATATATATGTATATATATATACATATTTATATATACATATATATATATGTATATATCATATATACATATATCACATTATATGAAATATATATATGTACATATAGTATATAGATATTATGTATACATATGTATATGTATATATATATATATATATATATATATATGTGTGTGTGTATATAAAAACTCAACTTTTGCAAAATCCTCACAGCTCAAAATTCAATTTTGTGCTCTGTTCAACAACAACAACAACAAGAAATATCCGCAGTAATAAGAACAAGAGCAACTACAACAAGAAAAACAATAGCAACAACAACAACAAAACCAACTCTCGTTATTCAGCCCTTTAAGCCCTCGCCAGTCCATTTTTTGCCAGCCAAAACAAAAAGTTTTCAAACTAAACAAAAAGTTTTGTTGTCACATCAAATTCAATTAATGCCCGTAAACAAAAACAATAATTCAAAATAGTTGTAGCATCTAGACAATATTGCGCTCTCACTCTCACTCTCTCTCTCGCTCTCTTTCTGTCAACAATAACTCGTTCATGTTTCTCGCCCTATATCTCTCTCTTTCTCTTTTTCTTTCTCCTATGCCCTTTGGTTATTGTCGGTGTTGGTTTTTTTTTAGCATAATGCGACGTGTAGTGTTTAACAATTAAAATCCTAGTCACCTGTCGCCATCCCTAAACATTCTCCAGTTGTCAGATGGGATATAATTTTGTATGATATCTGATTATAGTCCTGTTTCACAATATATTGGAAAATTATTGGAAAACCTCTTTAACTACAATTGTAACTACAGTTTAATGTTTTACAATCCTAAAATTTTACAATGTTGTAGCATTTGACAGCTGTCTGTGGCTTTGCGGCTAATCTGTTGAAACTTGTCTTTTATAGATACAATTTAGTTTGTATACCCAAAGGTTTAAACATATAATGATTCCTGGAATAAGAAAAAAAAAGTTTACCCAATTTTGTTGTTCCTTCTCTTCCTTGTCGTTCTCGAAGTAATTTAATTTATATCATTTCTTTAAACTTTACATATCATTTATCAAACTCAATTGTCAGCCTCGTTTACACTGAAAACTTTGCACACTGGTTTCTCCTCTTCACTACCCCTCCCCCCCTATCTCTACCTACCTCTTTGACTCTTTCTCTCTCTCTCTTCTATCTTTTTCCATACCTTCAAGTGCTTTTTGAATAAAGTCCCTAGCGAACGACAAAATATGCAAGCTTCCAACTAATAATTAGAAAAAAAATATATATTTCATAAGCTTTCTAATTCAATTTATATACAAATTTATCTAGCTGAAAAAAAAAAACAAAAACACAAAATTTATTTTTGGTAAATCATTTTTGTTCTTCTACTTTTTTCTTCTTTGGAAACTTCAAAACTACAATAAAAAAAAAAAAAAAACTCCCGAAACACGAATAAAAAAAAAATAAATAAACAAAATAAAAACTGATACATTAAACAAAAAAATAAAAATAAAAATAAAAATACACTAGACCTGTCCAGTATTTCCACTTGCTTTGGCTACGGGTGGTCTACATGCTGGTATTTCAGGCTTAACGGATCCTTTGTTAAAGGGGGCACATTTACAAGGAGCGGTACCAGCACACCACCATCACCTACAGCAAATGCCCGATGTGAGTTTTGATTGATCCGACAAAAAAAAAAAAAAAATTAACACAACAACACAATATCCAAAAAAAAAAAAAATAATAATTACAAAAATACAAAAATTATGTTACATAAAACAACAACAACCAAAAAGAAAAGAGTCGAACCTGAAAGCCAAAACAGCCAGCATTGGTTCTCTTTCTTCTTAAACTTTTTTTTTTTTTTTGGCATGTGTTGCTGTACCCCAAAACAAAAAATAAAAATTAAAAAAAATACAAATTATATCCAAAGTAGCTCAGTACTTCCACTAGTTCCTAGCTTGATCGTCCAAATCTCCAAAGCCCCCGCCCGACCTTCTAGTTGTATTTTGTGCATTTGTTGTTTGTTCTTACTTGTATGTATATCGTGCATATCTATATATGTATAGAGTTTTCCCCCGTTTCTCCCTCATTCTGTAGTTGTTGTGTTTATTTCCCCCCCTAAAAAAAAAAAAAAAAAGAAGAAAAACACCAGACTACTCACCACCTGAACTGTGTGTTTCTGTGTTTTGTAGCTTGTTGTATTCTTGTGTAGTTACACCTTTACTACCTTTGCCATTTCTTTTATGATCCCAACGTTGCAACTGTGGTCAGGTCACATTTCAATAACATTAACGCTCTGTTCTGTTCTGTTCTGTTCCGTCCCCCTAGACCCTGTCCTTCATATGCACCTTCCGGCCATCCTATAGTTTTCCCAAATCAACTGCTGGACCACAAAGTTGTTGATATCCTTCTTGTGTTTCCATTTTTATTTTTAGTTTAGTTTTTACATGAGGGGACACTATAAAAAAAAAAAAAAATAAAAGAGAAAAAAAAGGAAGCTAAAAATCCTTCAACTCTGGGGACCCTAAGAACCCATCAAATGCATTTTTATGTCGCAAGCAAGCAAAAACTGCAGTATATGTATTTTTTTTTATTTATTTATTTTTATTTTTTTTTTTTTTTGTGAATTGTTTCAACTTTTTTTTTTTTTGTTGGTTTTATTTTTGATTCGTTTTTATTTTTTTTGTACCCAAGATATGTTTATTTAATATGCCAAATGCCAAACGAGACTTTCTATTGCTATGACGAGTTTTGTGACCCTAAAAACAAATCTCCCTGCATACAACTCACTCTCAAAAAAAATCACACAAACACACGCATACACTTTGGCATCCCACACAACCCCCCCAAAAAAACCCAAGACCACCCCCTTATGCCCATATGCTGTTATTGAGTTGCAAGTTCATTTCCATTTATAAGAGAAATCCACAACTACAAAAAAAAAAAAAAAAAACCATCCGTCGTACATACATAAATACATATACATATACATACATATATACATACACATATACATACATATATACATACAAACCTATGACATTTTCATATACGAAGCGAAGCGCATGTTTTATTTGTTTATGCATTAGATAAATATTTGATTTCAAGTTTTCACAAAAAAAAAAAATAAAAAAAAAATTGAAATGCGAAACATCAACACACACACACACACACTCACACACAATTTTATTTGAATATTGTATGATATTTTTTTTTTCTTTTTATCAGATTTAGATTTCCCTTTTTTTTTAGTCATTCTGTTGAGTGCACGCTTCGGTGTATATATGTGTGTGTGTGTGTATGTGTATGTGTGTATGTGTTTGTCGTTTTGTTGCATTTTATGCATGCAACATTCATTGGAAATTTTGCAAATGTTGCATTCGATTTGATTAATTTATAAATGGCGTGTACGCGTTTTTCTTTTTTTTGCAGAATCTGCTTCTTCCTCACCTCTAACCCCTCCCAGCAAATCTTTCTCTATCTCTCTCTTTATATATATATTCCTCTATTTTTGTGTGTATGTCTATTACATGTGTGTATAATCTATGTGTGTGTGTGTGTGTCTGTGTAATTTGCTGTAGGTGCTATGGAGTGCAAAACTTTCAATTGCTATGAATATGCAAAAACCTTCAAATGAGAAATAGACAAAAAATAAAAAAAAAAATAAATGAAAAAGATAGAAAAAAAACTTCTACTTTTTTTTTGACTTAGAGATGGGCATAAATTTACATTGTGTTAACAAAAGTTGCATAGAATAAAGTTCAGGATTAAAAAGTCCAAAATCTCAACAGTCGAAATCTGCAGTAAATTCTATAAATTCAATGAAATTGACATATGAACTAAGGAAGTTAAAGCTAACAGTTATAATAATTTTAAATGTAAATTTTAAACTGTAAATAATATAATAATTATAAAATTAAATATTAAAACTAAAAAAAAAATTAATATTAATTTCAAATAATTTTATTAAACGAGAAATTAAAAATATTAGCATATAGAAATTAATAATATTTTTTTTTTTAAATTGAATTTAATAATTAACATTTGTATTTAAAAATTAGTTAAAAATATTTATAAATATTTTTTTTTCTTTTGAAATATATTTGAGCCTAAATTCATGTTAAATAGCAAACTTTTGCTCTAGATATTTGTATATAGAAAAAAAAAAAAATAATAATAATATGCAAAGACACATACGAAATGTGTTTGCCGCCAATTTGATTATATTATCAATGTAGCCATGTCTCTCGTTATAACACATTTGTATATCATACATATATATTTACAGTTATAGCTATTGTCCTTTTGTAACTAGACTCGTAAATCAAGCAAATAATTGCCCAAAAAATTGTAAGAGGCAACAAATGCCATAGGACTACAATACTTTTCATGCTCTGCCATAAAACAATTACACACACACACACACACATGAATATATATACACAAATACAGATAAACATAAATTATGCATATACACAAACACACACACACATTTTGACAACTAAATACCCTGTAAAAAATAATGTGAATAATAATATTAATAATATTTGTCTGTTATGTAAACTTGAAAAATTTATTTTTTATTTTTGCTTTTTTTATAATTTTTGTTGGCTTTATTTGTATTTGTATTTTGTATTTTGTGTGTTGTATTTAACGCCTTGTGTTTTGTGTCCTTTTGTTATTTGATTTTTTTTGTTTTTCTCCCTTCTGTTTTTCGTTTTATATATAAATTATTACTCTGTTTCCCATATTATATATTAAAACGGTTTGTTGAAAGCTGTACGCGCGTTGTGTTGTGTTTAAGTACCAAACCTCTCAAAGTCTGTATACATATATACCCAAAAAAAAGATAATCCCAAAGAAAAAAATCTAATGACTAAAATGTGCCAAAAAAAAAAAAAAAAGTATCATAAATTATAACTCTCTCTCTATTTATCTCACTCTGTCTGCCTTTATATATATCTCTCTCTCGCTCTCCTTATCTCTCTCTCTCTGTCTCTCTAAAGAAAAGACATAATCATAACCAAAAAACTAAAATGAAGAAAAAAAAAATTTGAACAATAAATTTTAATGTAATGCATTGATATTTCAACAGGTTGCCAAGAATCCATTGGCCAGTTTGGCTGCTTTAGGCCTGGCCGGCATGACGCCAGCTAGCACTGGTGGCATTAATCACACAGGTGAGTAAAGATTCTACAGTACATATACATATACATATACATATATACATATACATATACTAATGAATGTTAGTTTGTTCTACACCAGCTCTGGCTGCGCTGGCCGGGTCGCAGTTGCGTACGGCTAATGCGAATCGGGCACAACAGCAGCAACATGAGATGACCGTATCAAATGATTTAATTGGTTGCATTATTGGCAAGGGCGGCACCAAAATTGCTGAAATACGTCAAATATCCGGCGCCATGATACGCATCTCAAATTGTGAGGAACGTGAAGGTGGAAATACTGATCGCACTATCACTATTAGCGGTAATCCAGATTCGGTAGCATTGGCTCAATACTTAATTAACATGAGGTGAGTATTTTTATTTTATTTATTTTTTTATATTTTTTTTTTTTTTTGCCATATGATTTATATATACACTAATATATAATCACAATTGTCTTTGTACTTGTTGTAAAAAATTCATTCATTTGTGTTTGTGTTGTCTCTAAAAAAAAAAAAAAAAAATTATAAAAATTTTGTCGAATTGATTTGCAAATTGACAAAGTAAGAAAATGAAAAAAAAAATAAATAAAAAAATAACAAGGTCTAAGGAGGTCGTCGGTCGTATCGGTCTCTCTATACTCTATATATATATATATATAAATATATATGTCTGTGGCAGCGCGTTCAAAGAAAACTGAAAACTGTAAGAGAAATAGAAGCAGAAACTGAAACTGAAACTGAAATTGAAATTAAATAGAAAACAGAAACAATTAAAACACAATAAAAAAAACTTGTTAATCTCTATGCTTAAGCTTAAAACATCAACATTTAGTGTATAAGAAAGTCGTAAGCCCGCCCGCATTTAAAAGCACATAAAAATCGCTAATAATATTTTCATCATATGTAGTTCCAAAATGTACTGAAAATGTAATGCACAAAATTTCATTGATTAGATAAAATTACTCAATACTCAGCACAATTTATTTATTAGCATTATTTATTTTGTTTATTAAATAAATAAATAATAAAAAAAAAAATAAAATCCATTAATTAAATATTTATATGAATAAATATATAAAAAATAGCATTTAGATCTATCGCGATGTAAATATGTATAAAAAGTCTTAGCAGCTCAGCTCAGCAGTGTCATTATCGTCGATATGGATGTGGATGTGGATGTGGAGGAGGAGGAGCAGGAGCAGAAGCAGAAGCAGCAGAATTGAGGACAGCAACAAATAAAATAAAAATAAAAATAAACAACGTCGCACTCGTAACGCAAAGTCATGCAAATATAAGCGCAACTTGGAAAATAAAAACAATTGGTACTTAAAAAAAAAAGTAACAGTAAAAAAAAAAATACCGAAACTGCAGTTCAACCCATCAACCAACAAAATACAAAAAAAAAAATACCAAAAAAAATAATATACCAACTATGCTCCTCTCTCCCCCAAAAACCCGCAACAAACTAAACTTAACCAAAAATCCCACAAAACAAAAACAAAAAAAATAAAAATAAAAATATAATAATAATAATAAAACAAATCACAAACTTTTTCGGTCAAGTCCAACAACAACAAAAAAAAAAACAAGTTTTCTATTCCTACCATCCAAAAAAAAAAAAAAAAAATTGAACGCCGCTCCCACCAAAAAAAAAAAAAAAAAAAACAAAACTCAAAACCAACCATAGCAAAAAGTTCTTTACAGAACTTTGCTATATATCCGTTTACTCCGAACCGTTCCTCCACACAAAAACCTCCTTAACCTTTTTTTTGCATAACAAAACACTAAAAAGAAATTAAAAAAAAAAAAAAAGAAAAAAAAACTTGCCAACTCAATTCCACAAAATCACAAAAAAAAAAATATAAGAAAAAAAAAAAAAAAATGTTTTTTTAAACAAAATTACCTGAAACAATATCCCATATGTTCCTTTCTCTTTCTTTCTGTCTCTATCTATCTCTCTGTGTACCTCATCCACAGCGTTGAACTGCAGAAGGCAAATCTACTGGATCAGGCAGCACAAAATGGCACTGCAACTGCTGCTGCCGGTGGAGCAGCTGGTGCAGCTGGTGCTGGTGCTGGTGTTCCTGCTAATGCTGGTGCAGCCGCAGCCGCCGCCGTAGCAGCAGCAGCAGCAGCAGCAGCAACCTGGCGGCAATGTCAATGGCAATAGCTGTTTGCCAGTATCATTAACTGGCGGCAGCAGTGGCAACAGTAACAATAGCAGCAACAGCAGCACTGCAAGCAGCAATGGCAGTAACAGCAATGCTTCAAATTATGCTACCAATGGCACACAAAACAACAACAACAACAACAGCAACAACAATGGCATCAGCAATACATCATCATTGGGCCTCAATGCAGCAGCTGCAAATGCTTTAGGCAGCCCATTGGCATCAGCGCTACAATTGTTAACCAAACCAGGCGCATTAACCGCTTTATCAAATTTAAGCGCCTTGGATTTGCTAAGTCTAACATCATTGGGTACCAATGGTAGCAGTGCAGCTGCCGGACCGCCAGTGCAAACAACTGGTGTTAATCGTGCCAAGGGTCATTATGCGAACTCACGTTATAGGCAACATCAGGCCGAAACTGGCGGCGAGTCAGAGAAGGCGCGCAACAAGTTTAATCCCTACTAGGGGTAGGCCAAATACCAGCAAATATAACCTTCCATAGGCATCTGTTGGCATAGAACTCCCCCCTTTTCAAAGAATTATAGACCCCCCCCCCCTTCCCCAAAAAAAGAGAAATCGATCATCATATTTTGATAGTTTAGTAGTTGAGTTTTAGCTGTAGTTGTAGCTTTTTTTCTAGTTTTTAAACGAGCTATGCAACTTTGCGGCCGCTTTAGAGTTTTACAATTCTTGAAGAATTTTTTGGCTCTAGGAAAAAAAAAAAATACAAAAAAAAAATATTAAAAAAAAAAATGAAAAGCAAGTAAGGAAAGTGTAAAATTTGTAAAAGTATTTAAAAATTTGAAGACAATTTTTATATAAATTAGGTTGGGAGAGAGATTGAGAGTAACACAAAGTAAGAGAAAGAGAAAGAAAGAGAGAGAGAGCGCACACTAGAGAGAGTGTGTATAGAATTCGAAACAGTATCCAAAATAGTATATATATAGTTTCTATGATAGTTTGAGAATGGTAAAGTTTTGCTTATGTTCTAATATCGCAATATTTATCAAAAAAAAAAAAAAAAAGAAATAAGAATTAAAACTAAAAGTAAAATGTGAAAATATGAAAAGTGAAAAGTGAAGACTGCCAATTAATGGCAGCTATTTAATACACATACTATACGTATACCTAAATTGGAGTTTTTTTTTCAAAAGCACTAGAACTACAAGAAACAAAAAAAAAAACCAACTTGTTTATCGAATATATATAAAAACAAAAAAAAAATTAAAAAAAAAAATAGAAAACAGAAATTAAAAATTAAATTTTTGGAATTAGCCAAGTATTGTAATCAAAACTAAAAAAAAAAAGAAAAAAAAAATATAAAACTTTGACCAAGTGAAATGCAGTGTAAGGACCCTTAGTAGAGACTTCTCCTTCTCGTAGATGTATTACATAAATACATAAACAACAGACATGAATAGACATGTATGGCCCCCATCCTCCCCTTGTTCCCACAATTTTTATAAAAGAAAACTTAAGAAAATATCGTATATATCGTATATATAAAATTTGCCAAATTTTAAGCACATCCTTAGAGAGAAAGCGAGAAAAAATGAAGAGTAGTACGAGAAAGTAACGTTTTGTGAATTGCTTAATATCGTATATCGAATATATCGATAACAGGTAGCATACAAATACAATTTTAGCACATACACAATACATACATATAAATTTTCCTTAACCCCCGCCCTTCTGCCCCATCTCTGCCGCCTCTGCCGCCGCCTAATCCAATGCATTCATTGTAACATTGTAACATATAAAAATATCATAAAATCCTTCCTCTTTTCCCCTCTAATCCAATATCTAACTATATATTAAGTAATCGATATATATCGATATATATATATATTTCTCTAATTAGTAATTAAGCAACAATTGTATTTTTAAGTAAATTTTTGCCCCTTCCCTGAGCCATTTGTGTCGAGTAAAGAAAAAAAAACACAAAATTTCTTTAAGAAGTTTTACAAAAAAAAAAAAAAAAAATTATATATATAAAAATAAAATTATTATAAAATGGAAAAAAAGCAGAAAAAAAAATTCAATGCATTGTGCTCAAAAAAAAAAAAAAAAAAAAAATTAAAAAAGAAAAAAATGAATTTGGCACAACAAATTTTATGGACCAATTCGCTCTAATTGACGCAATCCACGCAAACGAGCGTACAAAAGCATAAAGTAAAATTTTTGAATAGACAACACAGAGAATACTACAAAAAAAAAAAAATAAGAAAGAAGAACAACAAAATACTAAAAAAAAAAAAACTAAGCTTAACTAAAGGCAGCAAGCAAATAAGCAAGCAAGAGAGAGAGAGAAACATATTGTACAACAAATAAATTGTTGCAAAAAAAGAAAAAGAAATATGAAAAAAAAATAAATGAAATGATGATGAAAAATGAAACGTTATAATGTATTAAGACTTGAAGTCTTTGAATTGTTTATAAATCATATTATTTGATTAGTGTTATTCATATGCTACATAATAAACCATAACATAACATAACATAACATAACATAACATAACATAAAATACATATATATAAATACTTATTCATTTTTTCTTATTTCTAAATTATTGTATTTATTATACGAATGTAAATTTGTTATTATTATTATTATTATAATTATGATTATTATTTGTAATTTAATACAAAAGCAAAATGCAAAAGAAAGTAATACTAAAATAATAATAATAAAAATTAAAAAAAAAAAAATAAGAGAACAAAAAATGCAAACAAAACCAAACGATTTTTTGTATTGGTGTGAAAAAAAAAAACAATTGTTGAAATGCAAGAAAATAAGAAAACAAAGTATTCGGAAAATGAAATTGAAATTTCTCTCCTCTTTACACAATACATTTTACATTTTACATTAATAATATTAAGAAATTTTTTATTTACTAAGAATTATGAAAAAACACACACACATAAACATACAAATAAATTATAATAAATTTATTTAAGCTAAGCGGGCTTACGATTTTATAACCAAAATGATATACATAAAGGCATACATACATATACATCTATACATCTATATATGTATATATAGATATATTCATATATACATAGACATACATAAACATGCATATAAACGTATACATATATACATACATACATACATAGTTACATACTTACATATACATACTCTCTCTCGTTTATACATACATAAATACAAAAGTAGTTTGAGCTAAGCAAATGCTAGAAATTCTTGTATTGATTGTACTAAATAATAACTAAAAAAAAAAATAAAATAAAAAAAAACTACTACTTAACATGCATAGAAAGAAGAAGAATAAGATACACACACACACACTCACACATAAATATATTCACAAATACATGCATAATAATAATTTACACTTGAAAATTAACTAAATTGATATCGCATTGACTCAAAATGCTTTATTCTTAGCTACAATACAAAAATCATGCAAAAATCAAAGAACAACAAAAACAAAAAAAAAGCAAAATCTATTTATATGCAATGAAAATATAAAAAAAAAAAACAAAAAAATGATAAATTATATTAAAAATGCGTTTGTAATAAAGTGAAGAAATACTAAAAAAAAAAAAAAAAATGAAAAAATTATTTAAAATTCATTTTACAAAATCTTAAAAGGAAAACAATTTCTTTATATTTATATTACTTTTCAGCAAATGTTTTGAGACTTCTAAGACTTATAGAAACGACAAAAGATTAAAGAAAATATTCTTTGAGACTTAAAGTTTCATTTTGGAAACATCATTCCGTAAACATCAGTTAATTATCAAAATTATCAGCGTGTATAAATTTGCAAATTTCATTTGTGCAATGAAAATTTTAATAACAAATTAAAATGTAAAACAACAAAAAAAAAAACTTGAACTAATTTCATTTTCTATGCTAAATTGCAGAATATCAATGGAGACCGCTGGACTGCCGATACCTGGTTATCATTATATTGCGCCAAGTGCAATTGTTAAAACACCGATACACTAAGTGCAACAACAACAACAACAACTACAATAACAACAACAAGAAAAGTAAATGAATGCAGCGAGGGACTGGAGCCGAAAAAAAAATAAATAAACTGCAGCAACTTACAACTCACAGCGGCAATACCACGGCAGCGTTACAAAGAGGCAGCAGCAGCGGCAGCAGCAGTTGCGACGTCAACGTCGACGATACAAAACGTCAAATGTTAAAAATTCATAAGCAATAAGTAAAAAAAAAAACAGACGCAAAAAAACAAATTATAAAAAAAATATAAAAATCATATGACAATGTCAGAAATTAAGAAAATAAAAGCAAAGCATATAGACATCATCAAATATAATAGACACATCGTTCACCGACACACATACAGAGACAGACACACACACACATGCATACATACTCACATTACAAAACAGACAGACAGACAGACAGCAGAAACAGAATACATTACATAAAGCGTTATATTTATTCATTGATTCTTATTAATTATGATATTTTTTATTAAGTTTACAAATGAAAAATAAATATAAAAAAAAAACAATAAAATGAAAACTTTATGTTAAAACCGTTTTAGGGCGCTGCTTAAATGTAGATATGCCCGCAAAAGTAAGAACAGAACAGCAATTAATTATAAGCATAGTCAAAATGAAGACAACAAAAACAAAACAAAAAGAAAAAAAAACAATAACTATAATCAACAATAAAAAATAAAGATAAAAATACAACAGAAAATTTAACGAAAAGTAAAAACAAAATTTCTAAATGCAACTTAAATTTTAAGCCAAGTAAATTGTGCATAGGCATAACCAAAAAAACAAAAAAAAAAACAAAAACAAAACAAAAGCAAGAAAATTAAAAAGAACAAGAAGAAATATATAAAGAAAATAAAAACAAAAAGAAAATTACAACAAAATGAAAACTAAAACAATAAAAATTAAAGCCAAGCAGCAAGACAAAAAAAAAAAATTACATACTAAAAAATAAAAATAAAAACAATGAAATTAACAATTAATTAATTTTTCCCACTTTGTTAAGTGACAAACATTTTTTTGTGAGTTTGTTGTTAATATTTATATACACGAATACATACAGTACATACAAAAAATATACATATACAAATATGACAATGCATACAATACATACAACAAAACAAAACAAAACAAAACGAAACATAACAAAACAACAAAAAAAAAGGAAAGCATACAAAAATATATATAAATATATTATATATTATATATTTATATATTAATTGATATATAATTATTTTTAATTTTGATTATATTTTTATTATTATTATTATTATTATTATTATTATTATTATTGTAATTGTTATCGAAATTGTATTTGTGATTTTTGAATATGTTTAGACTGAAGGACAAAATTAATTCTGTTTATTGATTAAACTTACATGATAATATTGAACTATTTCAATTACAAATTAACTAAATTTTTATATTAAATGCGACTTGATTTCAATCAATTTTCAAAATTAGTTCTAATTTGTTATTCGCAAAAAGAATAAAAAAAAAACAAAGATACAAAAAAAATTGACAAATAACAAAAAAAAACAAACAAAACAAAACTGATTGTGTAACATTTGAAGCCAAATTTATATAGTTTATTTTTTTTTTTCTTGTTCGGTTTATTAGTGAAAAAGGAAATTATATTAAATTAAAATTAAAATTAAGTGACAAAATTCAAATTACAATAATAATGTTTAAGCAATTTTGCGGCGATTGAAAAGACTTTTCGAATTCGTGAAAAATGAAAATGAAAATGAAAATGAGGAATTAGAAATGAGATGCGAAGAAATATATAAATGTAATTTTTATGATTATAACTAATTATTGCAATTATGCTTAAAATTATATTAAAAAAAAAGAGTATAATTTTAATTTATTAGCTGTTAAAACAACAACAAAAATAAACTGATTTTCAATGTTAAAAGAAAAAAAAAAAAAACAAAAACCGAAAAATTTACAAATTTATATTAATTTGATTTTAATTTAGTTTTTAGGCTGGGCAGCAAGAAGCAAATAAATAAATAAAAAATAAAAGCAAAAAAAAAATAACAGCAAAACAATTTTTTGTGGCTTGTTAAAGAAATTAGTAAATTTAATTTAAAGCCACAATAGAGACAAAATTTAGTTATACACAAACAAAGACAAACACTAACCACAACACATAAACACATACACAACAACAACAACAACAACAATATATACATGTATATATAAATATATGTATATGTGTCTGTTGAATTAGGCTCTAGCCGCGGCAACAACAACAATAACAACAAATTCATAAGTTAGTTTAAATTAAAAATTTGTTGCAAATTTTTGTACTGTGGCGGCATGGCAGCTACACGCCAGCAGGCAAGCAAAATGTGTCAAATTTTTGAATATACAAATTAATTAATTAATATACAGTAAGAAAGAATGAAAGAAAAGAAATGAAAAACAATTATTACCCAAACATATCCACTATAAAAAACAAAAAATGCAAACATTTATTATTATAATCAACAGCAAATTATACAAAAACATATAAAGGCAAAACATATCCCAAAAAGAAACATAAACATAAACATAAAACAAAATACAAAAAAAAAAAATTAATTAAAAATTAAAAATACATACATACATATATCATTTAACAGGAAACAAAAAACAAGAAAAAAAAACAAAACAAAACTTTTATTATTGCTTCTTATGGATATTTGATGTTTGTTGTTTTTTTCTCTTTCTACTTTCTTGCATACAATAACAAGAATTATAATAATAATAATATAAATAATAACAATTAAAAACAAAAAAAAACAAAACACTTATGAAGCAAAACTTGATTACAGGAAATTGTTAATAGCATAAAGTTAATAAATCAAAACAAAACAAAAAACAAAAAAATAATGCAAATTAATTATAATGATAATATTAATTGCATTAACTGTTAGCTTAGACTCACTCTCTACGTGTAATTGACTAAAAAAAAAAAATTGTTTAAAAAATAAACATAAAAATAAAACAAAAAAAAAAAAAAAATGAGGATCAAGCAAAATGTGCAACACAGGCAGCAAAATATCTAGCGAAACTATTTCGTGATTTTAGTGACAAATATTTCGCTGATGACAATTTGAAGCAATCATTTTTGAACCAAGTATAAAATATATAAAAAAAAAAAATATTACTATGAAAGTTAAATAGAAGCAAAAGAAAACAAAAAATCGTATATCTATATATAAATAAATTATATATATAATATATATATATATATATAAATATATATACTATATCTATATATAAATATACATAAATTAAATAAATTATTATTATTATTATTGTACACTTGTATTTAATTGTATTTGAAATATTTAGTAAATTTTTTGCGCAAGTTACACAAAACTAAATACAATTATCGATTAAACGATAGTCGACGATATAATCAATAATCGATACATTTAATTGTATTTGAAATATTTAGTAAATTTTTTGCGCAAGTTACACAAAACTAAATACAATTATCGATTAAACGATAGTCGACGATATAATCAATAATCGATAAAACATTTAAAATGCTATAATTACGCACGTTGACGGGTTGGCACAGCGTTTAATAACTGGAACATATTTGTAACATATTAAACAGTAAACAAAAACATGACGACAAGATGACAAAGACAAAAAAAAAGGGATAAATTTATTATGTGCTGCATAATTGTGTGTATAAAGCAAAAACTACATTTAAATTACATAGCTCAAGAAATTAATAACAACATGAAAATTTAAAAATGAATTTTTACTACTTATATGTGTATGTGTATGTGTAAATTATTAAAGAAAAAAAAAAGAAAAAAACAAAAAGATTTTGTTGAAAACTTGTAAATTTGCAAAAAGGAAAAATACGTGTAAGAAAAGCAATTTTAATGGTGCCTTAAAAACCAAACCAAGCAAATTTTCTTCTTGCCCCACATACTCTCGAGACATAAACACAACAACAAATGAAATTACAACATTATGTGTATAAATTTAGATGTTATGAAATGTAAAGTTTTCTTTCAAACCTTCAACCAAAACACAAAACAAAACAAAATTCTTACAATATTTCCAATACAAATTTTCCCTTGACTTCAAGCATTTTATTGTATGTATTAATGTACATAAAAACAATGCTATTTTGATGTAATATTAATTTAGTTAAATCTATTAATGTGCTACTAGCGTACATGTATGTATGAATGTATTTATGTACATTACATAAGTAAACCTTTCGCCTTTCGACATAAAGAACTTATCCCTTTTTTTAGAGGCATATGAATCCAAAAATGCTCAAGAAAACCAACAAGAACAACAAACAACCAGTGTGTAGAGTGGCCCGTTATAGTACTTGACAACAATATAATATAAAAAAAAAATAAATAAAAATAAAAAATAAAATAAAATATATATAAAAATATAAAATAAAATAAATGTATTGAATATTTACATGGTAAATTTATTTAATAAACTTTAGCTGCAAATAGTAGAAAAAAAAAGAAAAAAACAGAAAACACCGAAACTCGAAATATTATCGAATTATCCGATTACAAGTCAACAAAAAAAAATATAAAAAAAATATAATAAACACAACATACATATAAATGTTTCTCTCAGTGTAATTACAAATCACTTTGAATGTATTTGCTCACAATTTTACAATACATGTCAAAAAAAAGTAAGAAATGAAAAAAAAACCTACACAATAAGTGGAAAAAACAGAAAGAAGCATTTAAGGCATTTGACAGACAGAGAGACACACGGAGAGAGAGAGAAATACAGAGATAGAGAGAACCTTGTATGAATGAATGATGAATGCATATGATAATGTATAATGAATATAAAAGAATTGTTAAACAGCAAATGTAGGCAAAAAAAAAAATTATGATAAAAAATATAAAAATATTTATATACATATACATAAAAAAAGGAAATGGATGAAAAGGAAAAACAAAAAAAAAAATATTTATTATTAAGGTATTTTAGATATTCTTATTTAATATCCAGAAAAAAAAAGCGAAAAGGAAAAACAATGTAATGAATTATATAAAGAGAATTTTAATTTAGAAAGCAAGCAAGAAAAAAAAAGAAAGAAATGAAAGAAAATTATAAGCAAAAGAAAATGGAAACACGCAGCGGTTAAATCGGGTTTGAAGTAAGAATTATGCAAAATTTATTAAATACTATTATTGGTGTTAGAAATTGTTAATGAAAAAACAAAAAACAGAAAATAGATTAAACTGATAAAAACAATGTAATTTGCGCATAGAGAAAGCCTAAAATACAAGCAGAAAATAGTAGATGCCAATGACACTAGCTTTTAAATACTGTTGAGGCTACTTGCTTAAACTAAAAATTATTTAAATTTATTTTTAAAATATTTCAAAAATAAGAAAAACAAAGCTAGCCTCGGCATGACAAAGATTTCATGCTCTGGCAAGCTTGAACGGAACGACGCTGCCAAGCTGAAACATAGAAAGAGTCTGGACGATGGACAGAGTAACCTTTAATAAATTTCTCGTTAATATTTGAATTTCAGTGTAATACGTGCAGTTAGTGTCATTGGTGTCTAAGCTAGGCCCACAAAACAAAGACTAGATGATAAAAAAAAATATATATAGAAGAAATAATGAATAATACTACAATAACAACAACAACAACAACATCACGGAATTGTTTATACTGCAATGTTTATAGGCAATGAAAGTTATAAATTCTTTCGATACTTCATGTCGTTCCGTATAGTACTTCAATTCAAAATGTAGAAAAATTCAAATGATAAAAATTTATAAATTATTTGTATACAAAATTTAGTTGCTGCATTATCTCACGGTCTGGTTATCAAAATACCAAGAAGACAAATTATAACTACGTGTATTCCAATTCATCAAAGCAATTGAACAAAAACAAAACAAAAAAAAAAATGGGGAAATAACAAAACAAAAAAAAAACACAAATAGAAGGCATACCAAAAATATTGCCATTATATACGAAACATCTAAGGTTTCTCAAAGATGAAAAAAAACAAAACAAAATACAAAAAAAATATATAATCAATAAAATAAAAATAAATACATATATAAAGCAAAAGGATTAAAACTACATACATACATAGTACATACACATATATACAAGTATATTAATAAATAATAAAATAATAATAAAAAAAAAACAAGAAAAAATACAATATAGCATGCACCACTTCTCACTCAAACTGCGACATGTTCTAATTAGACAGATAAATATCTCTAGAGATTGTTAACTGGCTGCCGGAATTGGAAATTGGCTAACTAAGAAAGTAGTTAAAATATTGGCAAAAAATTGGCGCATTGCAGAAATTTACAAAAAATGACAAAAAACAAAAAAAATACATCAGTTTATTGACAAATTTAATCATATAAATGTATATGTATATGTATATGTATATGTGTGTGTTTGTATATGTGTAAAAGATACAATTACAATATTACAACAAATGGATATAAAGAAACTCTTAAGTAATAATCACTATAAAAAAAAAAAATAGAACAATTGCATTTCCGATGAGTAACTCGTACTCGTAAAAAAAAATTGCAATAAGCAAAAAAAGAAATAAATCAATAAAAATATAAAATATAAATTGAAATTGAAATTAGTTGTTAAGTGTCGTCTCTATATATTCAATCTGTCTCTTTGATTTCAAAGTAAAAGAAAAGAATGAAAAAAGCAGCGTAAAATTGATAAAACTGAACAATTGGGATCAACTTATATTTTAAATATAAGATTAAATTATAATAATGAAAATATTAAAAAAAAAAAAAAATGAAAAAAACAAAAAGAAAATGAAAAACATAATTAAGACACAGCCCCAGAGTTGTTATACTATGAAAACTAAACAACAAACAACAACAACAACAACAAGTATTGCATAATTGTGCCAAAAAGAATACAAAAAAAACAAAAACAAAAAAAATTCTCAACAACAAATATTAGTTGAAAAATGAACAACTGAATCTCAATAGTTAAACAACTGGCCAAATGTATAAATGACAACAAGAAGAACAACAATAACAACAAGAACAAGAACAACTAGAACAAAAAACAGCATCTAACAACATTTGAGCACAAAGTAAAATTTTTTGCTTTTTTTGTGGGGGAACAACACATAGGAATTATACGAATTTCAACAAAAAATACGCAAATATTTATGTGAATATATTTATATTCATTTGACAGCTACAAAACTATTTAAAAGTTCATATTGCGCAAGAAATTAAAAAAAAAAAACAAAGGAGCTTATTTAAAAAGGACAACAACAACATACAACAGCATGAACAATATACAGAAACAATATGTTAATATTATCAAAATCGAAGCAAAGCTATTGATGTACACATGTATTATGCTAGCTTCAGTTTATCAATCAATCAATAATAATAACAAAAAAAAAGAACTTGACTGTATTTTCAGTTTCAAAGTTTATATGCATTTTGAAATGTGTGCCAAAAAAAAAAAAACTCAAATGTTTTACAATTTCCTATAATAATTTATTTCAATTTTTAATTGCCTTGATTGCTGCACATTCTCACACAAACACAAAGAACACGCGCGCAAGAATTCACAAAAAAAATCATTGCATACTTTTAGGGCAATTTAATTTTTCAGCTACTTGTTGTATATACAGACACAGCAACAGATAGACAGGACAAACATTAACAGATATTAACAGACATACAAGCAGACATACAAGACAGACATATAAGTAGACATGCAGACAGACAAAAAATATATTTTAAAATTTTTACTGCTCATTTCAGACTATAAAATGTTCCCAAAAAAAAAAAAAAATTTCTAGCTTAAATTGAAAAAAAATTTAAATTCAGCAGTTCATTAATAGCAAAAGACAAAACTAAATGCGTATAGTAAACAACAACAACAACAACTAGAACAAACAAGAACAAACATATTTGAAGAGCATATTTACAAAAAGTTGTAGATAAAAACTGCAAGGCAATCATATAACTAGAGCTTCAATAATAACAAAAAAAAAAAAAGACAAAGAAAAGATAAACAATTGTCATAATACAAATCGGAGACAACTATTAAAAGTGTAATTAAACAAAATGGCTTAAAGCAAAAAAAAAAATGTATGATGGTCAAAAAATGCCTACAAATATCTGTTTTTTGGATAAATATATATTTAAGCCAAAAATTAAATAAAATATTTCCGTTATAATTGTGGTATTAAAATGCAACAGAAACAGAAAAATGAAAATGAAAATGAAAATGAAAAATGAAAGAAAACTATCTTAAAAAAAAAAAAAAATGAATAATAATACAAATTTAGTGCCAATTTGTAGTGCAAATTTTTGTTTGCCAATTTGTTTAAATTTGTATTTAACGGTATTCTTTATTATGTTGTCTTCTGTATATGTATATGTTTTTAGTATTTCTTCAATTTCCTCTAACGAATAGCCTCTCTCGTCTGTGATGTGTTTATCTCTGTGTCTTTGGCATGGCGCAAGCTTCAACTGAACATGCTTGAAACTTGCTAAGCATTTTCATAATTCTTAAGTTCTTAAGCAACATTTGGAACTTTTCTTTTTTTGCAAGATATTTAACAAAGTTTTCTAATTGCAATTTTGCATGCCATAGATTACAAGAAGAAAGATTGGCCTATTCATGCATTCTGTACGAGTGTGTATAGCATTTAGCTTTTTGTATCTATGCAATGATTTTTATTTTTATTTTTAAAGTTTACTTTCTTTTAGTATTAGTTTTCACTTTTTTTTTTTACTTTACTTTATTTTTATATATATATATATTTGTTTGTTTTTTGTTTTTGTATAGATTCATAGTACACATATAAGAATTATGTTAAATATTATTGTTGTACACAGATAAACAAGTTTTTCATTAATTTCACTTATCGTTTCATTTTTGCAATTTCTCAATTTCTAATACCCTTTGTTTTTTTTCTCTCATTTGTCATTTAGTTTTCTTAATTTTTTGTTGTTTTTTTTTATTATGTTCCATTATTGTTTATCGTTTTTGTTTTTTTGAAAATTTCCAAAAATTGGTGGTTTTGAAACCAACTGTTCTGTATGTGATTCTTTTTTTTTTTTTTTCTATACTAACCAAAGAATACCGTTAAATACACGTTTAAACAAATTGGCAAACAAAAATTTGCACTACAAATTGGCACTAAATTTGTATTATTATTCATTTTTTTTTTTTTTTAAGATAGTTTTCTTTCATTTTTCATTTTCATTTTCCTTTTCATTTTTCTGTTTCTGTTGCATTTTAATACCACAATTATAACGGAAATATTTTATTTAATTTTTGGCTTAAATATATATTTATCCAAAAAACAGATATTTGTAGGCATTTTTTGACCATCATACATTTTTTTTTTTGCTTTAAGCCATTTTGTTTAATTACACTTTTAATAGTTGTCTCCGATTTGTATTATGACAATTGTTTATCTTTTCTTTGTCTTTTTGTTTTTTTTTATTTTGTTATTATTGAAGCTCTAGTTATATGATTGCCTTGCAGTTTTTATCTACAACTTTTTGTAAATATGCTCTTCAAATATGTTTGTTCTTGTTTGTTCTAGTTGTTGTTGTTGTTGTTTACTATACGCATTTAGTTTTGTCTTTTGCTATTAATGAACTGCTGAATATAATATTTTTTTAAATTTAAGCTAGAAATTTTTTTTTTTTTTTGGGAACATTTTATAGTCTGAAATGAGCAGTAAAAATTTTAAAATATATTTTTGGTCTGTCTGCATGTCTGCTTATATGTCTGTCTTGCATGTCTGCTTGTATGTCTGTTAATATCTGTTAATGTTTGTCCTGTATATCTGTTGCTATGTCTGTATATACAACAAGTAGCTGAAAAATTAAATTGCCCTAAAAGTATGCAATGATTTTTTATGGTGAATTCTTGCGCGCGTGTTCTTTGTGTTTGTGTGAGAATGTGCAGCAATCAAGGCAATTAAAAATTGAAATAAATATTATAGAAATTGTAACATTTGAGTTTTTTTTTTTGCACACATTTCAAAAATACAGTCAAGTTCTTTTTTTTGTATATTATTGATTGATTGATAAACTGAAGCTAGCATAATACATGTGTACATCAATAGCTTAGCTTCGATTTTGATAATATTAACATATTGTTTCTGTATATTGTTCAAGCTGTTGTATGTTGTTGTTGTTGTTGTCCTTTTTAAATAAGCTCCTTTTTTTTTCTTGCGCAATATGAACTTTTAAATAGTTTTGTAGCTGTCAAATGAATATAAATATATTTCACATAAATATTTGCGTATTTTTTGTTGAAATTCGTATAATTCCTATGTGTTGTTCCCCCACAAAAAAAGCAAAAAAAATTTACTTTGTGCTCAAATGTTGTTAGATGCTGTTTTTTGTTCTAGTTGTTCTTGTTCTTGTTGTTATTGTTGTTCTTCTTGTTGTCATTTATACATTTGGCCAGTTGTTTAACTATTGAGATTCAGTTGTTCATTTTTCAACTAATATTTGTTGTTGAGAATATTTTTTGTCTTTTTTTTTTGTATTCTTTTTTGGCACAATTATGCAATACTTGTTGTTGTTATTGTTGTTTGTTGTTTAGTTTTCATAGTATAACAACTCTGGGGCTGTGTCTTAATTATGTTTTTCATTTTCTTTTTGTTTTTTTCATTTTTTTTTTTTTTTAATATTTTCATTATTATAATTTAATCTTATATTTAAAATATAAGTTGATCCCAATTGTTCAGTTTTATCAATTTTACGCTGCTTTTTTCATTCTTTTCTTTTACTTTGAAATCAAAGAGACAGATTGAATATATAGAGACGACACTTAACAACTAATTTCAATTTCAATTTATATTTTATATTTTTATTTATTTATTTATTTATTTTTATTTGTTTTTGCTTATTGCAATTTTTTTTACGAGTACGAGTTACTCATCGGAAATGCAATTGTTCTATTTTTTGTTTTTATAGTGATTATTACTTAAGAGTTTCTTTATATCCATTTTTTGTAATATTGTAATTGTATCTTTTACACATATACAAACACACACATATACATATACATATACATATACATATACATTTATATGATTAAATTTGTCAATAAACTGTTGTATTTTTTTTTTGTAAATTTCTATTTATATGCAATGCGCCAATTTTTTTTGCCAATATTTCAACTACTTATCTTAGTTAGCCAATTTCCAATTCCGGCAGCCAGTTAACAATCTCTAGAGATATTTATCTGTCTAATTAGAACATGTCGCAGTTTGAGTGAGAAGTGGTGCATGCTATATTGTATTTTTTCTTGTTTTTTTTTTATTATTATTTTATTATTTATTAATATACTTGTATATATGTGTATGTACTATGTATGTATGTAGTTTTAATCCTTTTGCTTTATATATGTATTTATTTTTATTTTATTGATTATATATTTTTTTTGTATTTTGTTTTGTTTTTTTTCATCTTTGAGAAACCTTAGATGTTTCGTATATAATGGCAATATTTTTGGTATGCCTTCTATTTGTGTTTTTTTTGTTTTGTTATTTCCCCATTTTTTTTGTTTTGTTTTGTTTTTGTTCAATTGCTTTGATGAATTGGAATACACGTAGTTATACTTTGTCTTCTTGGTATTTTGATAACCAGACCGTGAGATAATGCAGCAACTAAATTTTGTATACAAATAATTTATAAATTTTTATCATTTGAATTTTTCTACATTTTGAATTGAAGTACTATACGGAACGACATGAAGTATCGAAAGAATTTATAACTTTCATTGCCTATAAACATTGCAGTATAAACAATTCCGTGATGTTGTTGTTATTGTAGTATTTTTTCTATATATTTTTTTTTATCATCTAGTCTTTGTTTTGTGGGCCTAGCTTAGACACCAATGACACTAACTGCACATATTACACTGAAATTCAAATATTTACGAGAAATTTATTAAAGGTTACTCTGCCCATCTTCCAGACTCTTTCTATGTTTCAGCTTGGCAGCGTCGTTTCGTTCAAGCTTGCCAGCGCCTGAAATCTTTGTCATGCCGAAGCTAGCTTTGTTTTTTTTATTTTTTAAATATTTTAAAAATAAATTTAAATAATTCTTAGTTTAAGCAAGTAGCCTCAACAGTATTTAAAAGCTAGTGTCATTGGCATCTACTATTTTCTGCTTCCTCTATGCGCAAATTACATTGTTTTTATCAGTTTAATCTATTTTCTGTTTTTTGTTTTTTCATTATTTTGTTTTTTAACAATTTCTAACACCAATAATAGTATTTAATAAATTTTGCATAATTCTTACTTCAAACCCGATTTAACCGCTGTGTGTTTTCCATTTTCTTTTGCTTATAATTTTCTTTCATTTCTTTTTTTTTTTTGCTTGCTTGCTTTCTAAATTAAAATTCTCTTTATATAATTCATTACATTGTTTTTCCTTTTCGCTTTTTTTTCTGGATATTAAATAAGAATATCTAAAATACCTTAATAATAAATATTTTTTTTTTTGTTTTTCCTTTTCATCCATTTCCTTTTTTTATGTATATGTATATAAATATTTTTATATTTTTTATCATAATTTTTTTTTTTGCCTACATTTGCTGTTTAACAATTCTTTTATATTCATTATACATTATCATATGCATTCATCATTCATTCATACAAGGTTCTCTCTATCTCTGT